>JAPYZA010000443.1:0-29037 GCA_030522685.1 Eupelmus azureus
TAATTTATTGTTATGAGTTGTATACAACAAAAATCTGTGATACTCTTTATGTTCGAAGGTGATACCTGCATAGCAGCGCTCTACCCCCAGTGGCAGAAAACGGAAACTATCGATCTTCAAAAAGAGGCCTACCCCCTCCACGGGAGTTTCCAGACCTTTGTATACGACGGTGGGTCGCAGTCCCTACAAAACAGCGCTGGGAACGCCATCTTGCGGTGGCTGTAGCAATTTTCGGAGATGTGGGTCGGTAAGGTAGGTGATTGCCTGACCGAGCGTGTTTTTATAATGTAAATATATAATATTTATGAAATTGTTGTTTTATTATGTAATGTGTAATGTTCTTTTTTTAAGAATTACTTCGCGATAAGTGTGTTTGTTTTTACACACTGATAATTTTTCGTAAAAATATTTTCAAATTCGATCTTATCAACTGTTGTTTTTTTTATTTTCGAGAATCTTACTATGCTTTATTTCATTAGCATAACTAAACAATACTTCTAAAATGTTACAAAAATCGTGTAAAATTCAAAATTTATTAAGCGCTTAAAAAAACAAATTACATTTACCAAGTTGCAAATGTGCACTCACGACTTTTGCCGCAGTCGTTCAGGCACAGCGCGCGCATTCTATTGGCTTTGTCCGAAAAAACTCCTGTGCGTGTCTGAACTTGAATTGAATTCGCGGCGGAGAAGTGTTGTTTGTTGTTATAAACAACACCTACTTTCAACTTGCAGACGATACAGTGACAAAAGAGTCGCGAGAATTGTTTGAAAGTATAATTGTTTGGTATGCCGTTGCTTTTTTTAGTGACAACGAAGTTTAACCTATTTTTTTATGTACCTAAATAGTACATAAATTGGTTAGTATGCCAGAGTTCCAAACAGAGTAGGTAAACAGTGTTGTTATGATATAAAAATGGCCAGAGGCAAGAAAGCTGGGCGAGGTAGGCGGAAAAAGGCAACTGTTGAGCGGAATGATGCCAACAAAGATGACAGTTATACTCGTATAGCTCGTCGAAGTTCTATGAGAGTGAACTTAAGTTATGTATCCAATTTATCTGATTCTGAACCTAACTCTTCGAGGAAATCAAATGAGAGTGGTGAAACTGTGTCCAGAGAGTCACTGGTACAAAATGATGTACCTGTAAGCGCAGAAAAGACTAGACAACCTGACGATACTGCAACACCTGCAAGTACTGCAAATGTTACTGTCATTAACAATGGTAATTGTTTTCCTAGTAATGCCAAAACACCGGAAGAAGAAATTCAAAGTAATTCGCTATTGGTTATCAAAGAAAAAGAGCAGAGGCTCAATAAAAGTTGTATGCGATTGAAAAATGCCATCATGAATAAAACTCAAGCATTATTTGACAAAGAAAATGAGCTTGCTATAAAAACAACTGAAGTTTTAGCGAGTAGTTGTAGTCCGTCTACAAGCAAGTCAAATGAAGTAAATGAAATAGATGAGATTAGTGACAAACGATCACCAAGTATCAGAGTTAATATTGGAAAAAATGATCAAATCATTATGTCAGGTGATGGGAAAAAAAAGAATCCAGTGCAGGTAAATTCTATGGGAAATTGTGATTCTCCTGAATCAAAAAATGTACCTTCAGAAACAATAAATGAAGATTCTATGGATTGCAATCAGAGCATAGCAAGTACGCCAAAGAAATCAAGAACTGAAAGTTACTTAAATAATAAAGAAGTATCTAGTAAAACTTCTGAAACAATGTTAAGGATTCCAGTTGCTAGATTATTTGCTCATGATAATGACCCTAATAATTCTATGTCTGAAATTAATCCACTTCATTCTGTAAATACTTCAAAAAAATCTGATCATGAAATAAGTAACAATAATCTAAGCAATATATCTAGGTTATCAAATGAATTCAATTATTCAACTAGTCCTATTCTAAGTCAAGGTACTAGAAGATCTCGATTGTCCCGTCTATCTTTAAAGAAAAAACTTACTACAAGTGTATCTCAAACTGCAAAGATTGCATCAACTACAACAAATGAAAGTTTTATTAACAAAATGCCAATTACTTGTTCTTCTTTTATTGAGAAACAAGATAAAACAAATATTGAAAATAAAATTGGTGAAAATTGTGAGATCATTGAAGTAGATGACAAAAGTAAATCAGATAATAGCTGTAAAACCATCAACTTAGATGACAATAACAGTAATAACAAAACTATAAACATTGAAAACTCCTCCAATGATTCTTGTATGGAAATTACAGCAATACCATCACATATGCCAATAATTCGTAGATCATTTCAAGAACTTATACGAACATCACTCAAACTTGAAAAAACTGCTCTTTATAACAATACTATATCAACCCAAAGAAAGACATTAATTGCAAATAAAAGTAAAGATTCAAATAAGGACAAAAATGATTCAGAATCAAATCAAGCTCACAGTGGTGATATTTGTCAAGAAGACTGCAGTATTAATACAGTAAGAACGTCACTTAATGTAAATACATCTCTTGATCGTGTTAATTCAGCAGATAATGTTTTGCAAAAAGAAAACGAAATACCCAATAAATCAAAAGAGACAGTAAATAAAAAGGCCAAACAAGTTGAAGAAGATGATACAATAATAATTCAACGACAGACTATTTGTAACATTCGCTCTTCAATGCAAGTAAATACTTCACTAGATTCTGTAAGAAAATCATCAGTTCCAAAATTAAATGATGGACAAAAAAATAGTAATAAAAGAATTTCACAACCAAACAGCGAAAAACTAGAAAATAGTGATACAATTATAAAACAATTAAACAATGATGTTAATCTTGAAAAAGGAAGTAGTGAAGCAATATCATCTCGACCAAGTACTAGTACAGTACGTTCATCAATGCAAGTTAATACATCATTAGATTCAGCTCGAAAATCTCCAATTGTAAAAAATGTTTTAGATTTTAATAAAATACTTTCAATGGTTCAAGAAACATCAACTAACAGTAATCAAAGTAAAGTTAGTGTTTATACATTAAATGATAAATCTTCAGATGATGAAAGTGAATTAGAAAATATGTCTTTAATGGAAAGAATAAGAAACATTTCTGCAACAAAAAAATCTAATAAATTTAAAAAAATAAATCAATCAGCTAGTAGGTCAACAAAATCAACTGAAGATAAAAATTCTACTACAAGTTCTACCGAAAAGTCTATAGAAACTGCAAATACTAATTCAGATACATCAACTAAATCTACTGAAGTTACAAATGTTAGTTCAAATACAAGAAGAAAATCAGTTGGAATTGATATTCCTAATAAAATAAGAAATAAATCTAATAGAGTTGAAAATATAAGTTTAAGTAAAAAGAGAAAATCTGATGAAACTGAAAATTCTAAACTGAGTACACCAAGTAAACTCAATAGAGTTGAAAATACCGGTGCAAATAGAAGAAAAAGATCAGTTGAAATTGAAAATTTTAATTCAAGTACGAGAAAGTCAGGAGCTGAAAATGCTAATTCAACATCTAATGAGTCTAGTATAGTTGAGGCTACACCTTATCCAACAAGCCGTTCAGTTTTACTTAAAACAATGATTAAAAATAATATTGCTATGAATACATTGGATCCTAGAAAGTTTGTAGATTTATCAGACAATGAAGACTCAAATGATGAATTAGAAACTAAATCAATTTCTTCTCCAAATAAGTAAGTATCATTATAATTATTAAATTATATTTATAGTAAGAAAAACTCTATTTATTTATGATCTGTTATTTCATTTTTCATATTTCTTTTTCTTAGGTATCGAAGTGTCTATGCAAGAAAACGAGCAGTGAGCCCAAGCTCAATGGATACAGTCATTTTGGATTCATCAGACGATTTATCAAGTGGATCAGAAAAAGAAAGACAACCAGTTATTATTAATGAATCTTTGAATGAAACAAACGGAAATAATGAAGTGAAAAATAATAAAAAGACTGATGAAAACAAAAATTTGAAACCAACTAAACGAAAATTGTATCCATTACGAGATAATTCTCAATTAATTTCATTTAGTCCTTCAGAAATGCAAGTACCAATAGAAAAGGTTGAACCTCAAATTACTAAAAGAAAAACATTAAGAAATTTAACTCAAAAAAAGAAACAAGAAAATAAAGAAGTTCCAAAAAGTCCTGAGCCAATTGATGAATGTGAACCTATAGAAAATGAAATTCTTCTAAAAACAGTAAAGAAAACAAAGAAAAAGCCCAGAAAAATTGTGAGCAAAAAAATTATTGTGAAAAAAGTAACAAATACGACCATCTTAGATAATTATATGAATAATGAAGAAGAACCAACTCCACGATTAAGTGAAAGAAATTCATTAAGAGAATTTGATTTAAGAAGAATAAAGAATCGACGAAAAGAAAATTCTCGTAAAAATCATAGAATTGTTATTGTTGTTACAGGATTAGGAAAAGAGTATGTAAAATTTTTATATTACTTAATAATTAATATTTACTTTTGATTTTTATAAGATTTTATTTCATTGCAGAGACAAAGATTTAGTGAAGTCTGTAATTAAGGCCTTAGGATCAGCAACTTTAGAAGCAAACGTAACTCCAAGGACAACACATGTTGTCAGTTCAGGGGTCCGAACGATAAATTTACTAAAAGGTATCATACGAGGTTGTTGGCTTTTAACTATGGAGTGGGCTCTAAAATCTCTTGAAAGTGAAAAGTGGTTGGATCCTAGTCCTTATGAAATGTCCCATTTTTCTAAGGCTGTTCAGGTATGTGCAATCAAAATTAAAGAAAAAAATTATTTCTCAAAATATTTGGTAAACATTTGGTAAATAATAAATATTAAAATTTAACTCTGCAATGATTGAATAGTGGTATTACATAAATGTTTTTTATATTAGTAAAAAATTTATTAAATTTATTCATTATTTAAAAAGTATGATTTTCTAATTTTATTATTAGTTTCTTTTAAATATCAATTTTCTTTACAATTCAAAACTACTAAAATAAGAAAAGTAATAAAAAATACCGTTTTTAGGAGAATCGACGGGATCGGCAGCTATTTGGAAAAGCATATATACCCGAGTTATTTGTAACATGTGGTTTCATATATGTCGAAAATGTTACTTCACCGCCATCTTCAACTTTAAAAGAATTAATAAAAATATCAGGAGGACGAATTACGGAAGACCCCGATAAGGCTGAAATCATAATAGGCTCGGAAGGTTTGAAAGAAATTTGGGTTTTAGATTCTATTACTACAGGCGAAGTTCAACTTGTAGATCAGTACAAAAGAAGTTAAGTAGAAAAGTATTTTTTTTTTCTAATATTTTTCTTGTACATTAGAATGAAGCAATTAAAGAATCTATTTTCAATTAAGTACAGAGTTAAGTAAAAAGTTTGTGATATGGTAAATGAATAATTTTATCGATTTATAGGAAAAACATTAATTTAATCAAGATCTAATTCAATTAAAAACCAAATTAATATTAAGAAAGCAAGTACAAATTGTAAATAGTATATTTTAAGAACGAAATGATGTTACGATTTCTTATTTAAATCATTGGACAATAAAAAATTTGCGACTGCATAGTCTTTCATAATATAAATTTATATTTAAGCAATTTTTCAGAAATTAAAAAACGAAACTTTTTTCATAGATATGATTTTTACTATAATCATTGTTTGGTATTTATATTTGTTACTCTCAGTTTAACGAATACTATATTTATTAGAGCTAGTTTGTAAGTGAGTTATTTTCAACACTAAAAAATTGCAGAAAAATATTATATTTTTTGAAAATAAACTGTTAATGAGATACTTAGATGTTTAAATTATTAAGTATAATTTATAAAAGTCAAAAAATATTTTGAAAATATTTTTGTATTTGTTTGTATTAAATTGTGTAAATATAATTATATTAGAGTTACAATATAAAATTAGGTTTAAAACGAATATTGTTAAAATGTTTCATATTCTATATTTAATATTTAATAAGCTAATAATGTACATTTTTTCAACTTATATTAGTTAAATTCTTATAAACAAAAAAGACTTTCGAATTTTGCGTTTGAATAATCGTGTGACTAAATATTTATTGTAAATGGAAAATTTTTATTTATTATATAGAATAATAAAAATAAGTTTCTCCTATTATCTGTACAAAATTTCTACAAATAAATAACTGTAAACCAAAATCTACTATAATTTTCAATCAATTCGTCCAAACAAATTCAACTCGTTCATTATTTAAAATAAATCCCAGTATTCTTCTTACTACCAAAAAAAAACGTGATATATCTCAACAAGAACGTGCTCTCTTTTCATCGAAAAAGACAATGCTAACATCGACGAAGTGAGCAACGAAAGAAAGTAAAGCGTTAAATTAAGGAGAGAAAGCGAAGAGTCGCTCGCATATCGCAAAAGATCTTCATTCCCGAAGCGTGGCAATTCGTGACTCATTACATCCACATTGCGACTTTGCAAGCGACTTGCGGCAAGAAAACGAGAGAATCGCGGATAGTCGTCAAGTATACAGTCTTTGCACTTCGATTAGGCGTGCGCTTGTACACCTTGAATCCGCAAGAATAAGGAGCAGATAATTAGCCGAGCATTGAAAGTTCCGATTGACGCGTTTTCGCTGAGCGCGCGCTCGCGCCTGTCTATGAGTATTTAGAGCGAGGCGCATTTTTGGACGAGTGAAAGTGTACGACTATTGAGGTGGGCGAACGCAAGGCCGCTTTTTTTCTTTATTTTTTTTGGATTGACTAATTTCTTTCGAGCTGCGAAGGTACAATAGGTTTATTGAGGTTTATGAGATTTATTGTTAGTGCTGCTTGAAAGTTGATGGCGCGTAGTTCGCAATAGGAGTCGGTGACCTGGCATTAGTGATATATTTTTCATTGATTAAAGACTTGGGGACTTTGCTCTTATAGTTAGTCTATAGATTTGATTGTAGTTTCTATGTATTATGACTGTTTATTATGATTTTATTATTAATACATTTTTTATTCTAAAGGTAAAGCAGTGTAATAATAAAAATTTATAAGTTTAAAGTAAAAGAGTTATTCAAAAACCATCAGCAAGAAACTTTTTTAATTAAAAATAAATTGTAATAAATAGTTAAAAATAATTGTATGAAAGTTTTATCAATCAGTGTAATACTAGATGAAAGTCGGATAATGATTGATTTTAATCAAAAATTGCTTCTAAGAGTATTAAATACAAGCAATTATTATTTCTAAATATTTCATTAGAAATATGAAAGTTACACACACGTAATAAGGGAGAGCGGGGCTTCATTGAACACAGATCGTTTTCTACGAAGCAAATAACTTAAAATTTAGAGTTTTTACGGGCAGTCGAAAAGGCAGATAAATGTTATCGTTTGAACCGTAGTTTTGCACATGAATTCATGGTCAAATGCAAATTTCTCCATTACGTAATCGTCGAATGTCGTTTTTTGAATGCATCTCTGTAAATTTTTTTCTCAGTGCAAAAGTTGTAACAACATTTGTACGTGCACAATTTGTTTGTAAAGTGGTTGCGCGTTTGAAAATGTGTATGAAAACGAACATATTTCTTATACGATTTTTCCTAACTATTTGTAGAATATTCTGGGGATCATTTAGTAGAATACAAAAATATTCATTTCTTTTGTAACTATGCAGGTATTAGGACTGGGTCTAATTCGAACAAATTGATTTTTTGTATTTTTCTGAAAAAAGATCTAACGTTTTTAAAATGGTTTATACAGCCATTTCTATAGTTACTATTTCTATAGTTATAATTTTTATAAATATTTAAGCTAAATGAAAATAAAGTGATCAAAGTAGTCATGCTCTTCCTTATAATGTAGTATAAAACCCCACTAGCACGGAACGTTTTTAAATTTAACAAACGTTTAAAACGTTTTTAAAACGTCTAAACTATGAATAAGACGTTTCATATCGCAATCACAACATTTTGATTTTGATAGCTATACCGGTATCATTCAATATCATTTATATCTAACTGAATGAGATCTTTATCAAGCGAATGACTCATTTATTATTGAAAATGATTGTGCATTATAAATTATTATGAAGAAAAAAGCAATTCAGTCACGAAAAAAACCGAATGATTATGCGCGATTATACTATCGAAATTTCAAATCGAAAATTTTACTAGAAAATAAAAAGTAAAAGAAAAACTTTCTTTATAATTTTGAATGTAAATGAAAGTTGTAATAAATTACGACTTCATAGATATGCGATAAAATTTTTGTACGCATTTCATTTAAAATTTCATCAATAGCTAAACTATTTGAAACTCTTCTTTATAGCGTTGTATTATGTACTGTAACTTTATTACTAATTGAACGTGACGCAAGTGTCTTAGGTAAAAAGGATCGATAAACGTTTCTATAAACATTAAAGCCTAAGCGTATGCAGAAAAATTTCATTGCAAAACGCAATTCACGCATACTTTCAGTATTAATAATTTTAAAAAATCTACTAGCGCAAACGAAAATGAAAAATTCAAAAGCCCAACTGTAAATATAAAGTGAAAATTTCGCTGGTAAAAAAATGATGGATTTTTATTAAATCTCATCGACACACGTCCGCAGCAGCATCCAGCGACGCAGTCACGGTTTTTTCCTCCGCATCGTCTCGTTACATAAAAAATATAAATACTAGATGATTTGTACCAGCTATAAAATGCCGCAGGTCGAATGAACCCGCATTGCGGAGCGGCCACTGAGCTCGCAGGATATGACTTTGAAAGCGCGAGAGAAGGGGAAAGCTCCGCGTAAAGTTAGGTTCAATCAAAAACCTCAATCCCAATCACCGTCCCCCCACCTCAAAAATCCATCAAACCACCTCAACCATCCCACGATACGCCAGCCTCAAATCAGCGCGAAACAAAAGAAAAAACGATCGCTCCCCTGGAACTATCAAAACAGGTGATCGAACACATGTTTCCCCTCCCTTCCACTAGTTCATCCAGCCACCGCCACGCATTCCCCAGATGGCGGGCCTTTAAACTTGACGGCCGCTCGTTTCGGAGCTCACGCTACTCTCGCAAGTAAAAAAAATCCTATAGGAGAGGGAGGCGCGCAGAGCTACTGTCCGCTCCCGCTGGTGCGTCGAAGCTCAGTCTACAGCGCGCGCGATCGCGTCTCGCTGTGTAAACATATACGCGCGATGTGTCGGGCTGGCAGCGGGCGTTCAGCGAAGATATCATGCCTCATCGCAGCTACCGTCTAACAGACAACCGACGACCACCAGTGCAGTGATTATAAACGGCTATTAAAAGAGCGATGGAATCGGGGGACGGCTTCTTTCCGAAGTGAGTGCGCAGTCAGCTTCTGTGTTAGATATATAGACTACTGCTGTCTGTCTCTTCGCACCTGCTGTGTGTGTCTGTCTGTCTCTCTCGGATCTTTTTTCTCTCTTCAGCGCGGCGCGCGAGCCTCGACGATGAGATCACCGAGAGACTTTCCACACGGCTGTCACGCTATCGCCTTGGCTTGTTTGATAACACGAAGACGCTGTCTGCCGCGTCTTTTTTCGGAGCTCTCCTCACATGGCTTTCTTCTGGGCTTCGCGCGCGTTACGACACAATGACGTTCGCGAGCGCGATTCTAGCCTCTCTCTCCGTCTCTCTCCCTTCGCGGAGACGAGGATCCAGCAGCCCGTCGTGAGTAGGGGGACGGTTCTCGTAGATTCCAGCGCGCTGTGTTTATTGTCCGAGCGCGCGCGCGCGGGGTAATCATCGTTAAAATAGCTTTCTCCGACTGCTCCCCACTTTCTGCTCGCGTTCCATGTGTTTTTGCACGCGGAGCCTAGCCTGGCTTTGACAGCTGTTGCTGCCGCCGATGTTTCCTCGTCTGGTATCGGCTGCGCTGATTGTCACGAGTGTTACATTCGCGCCTTGGCTTTTCCGGTGTACGTGCGGGGATGCGTGTGCAGGCGCGCTGATGGATTGGCTTTTTTCGCGCGGTGTGTCTTCGGGTCCAGCGAATTAGTCACTGGCGGCTTTTAGAAGCGCGATGCTGCGGCTGATAAAGTGATTGGAGAGAATCGAATTAGCATTGCAAACGCAGTTGTAATGACGCGACGCTGGCTATACGTTGTTGTTTGCGAGTCGGCGTGTTGACGTGATCGATCTATTCTTTAGTGCTTACTGGGGGCTCTGGATTTTCTTTTTATTTTGTGTTTGTAAGTTTTAAATTTCGGAGTTTGCTTGCTTTTAGTGGTTTGTCGTTGTTTATTTGGGTGTCATTAATTTTTGCTTTGATTAGTCATCTAGCTTTTATTTTGTAGAGTTCAAGATTTACTGATTTCTTGTAATAATTTCAGCATAACTCATTACACATCACCACCAACAGACCAATGTGTCTTGAATCTAAGGAATACAACATTTGTCACAAACCTGTACAATGGGGTACCTGACAATCTTTTGGTCAATAGTATAGCATTTGTTGTAAGTAATATTTTTTCCACACTTTAAACTCTTAAAAAGTTCTTTAAAAATCTTCTAAACAAATCTAATGTTTGCTTTAAAAAATTTTAGTTTTTAGTTCTGCTATTTGGTCTACTTCGCAAAAAAGCATGGAACTATGGGCGATTGGCTCTGTTGCACAAAACAGAGAACAAATGGATGGAGTTGTTTTACGGTGATAATGAGACTAGAGATGCTGAAGTAACATGCATCGAAGCATCTGTCAATTCTCATTTATCTCATACAGATAGAGGATTTTTATCATGGATAGTTACAGCATTTAAGTTACCGTAAGTTTTATTCTGCACTATGGATATTGATATCTTTGTAGATAGATTGTTAGGAATATGTTTTATATTTTTAGTGATGAAGAACTATTAAAGAGGGCTGGCCCAGATGGATTACTTTATGTCTCATTTCAACGACATTTAATTTTACTGACTGCTATGTTGATGGTAGTTTCTATTTGCATAATTTTACCAATCAATTTCCATGGAAATTTACAAGGAGATGTCAACTCCTTCAGTCATACAACATTGTCAAATCTTGATTCAAATTCTTCTTTGCTTTGGGTACATACAATATTCCTTTTGTCTTATTTACCTATTGGAGCATTTGTTATGAGAAGATTTATTAAACAAGTAATTATTAATTTATCATGTTATAAAACTAAACTTTGTTAATCGTACATTTATTAAACTAAAGTAAATTTGTTTCAGGTTAGAGATATGAAACCAGCAGGAGAATTAGCAGCGAGAACGTTATTAGTTTCCGAAATACCGAAACATCAGTGTAATGTAGAAGGATTGACGGAATATTTCAAGTTCGTATATATTTCTTATTTTTGTTAAAAGCGTTAATTTTTTTACTATAATTGTTTTAAATGTTTTGTGTAGAGAGGCTTTTCCAACTTTAACTGTCGAAGATGTTACGTTAGCGTATGATATTAAAGAGCTTACCAAATTGGATGCAGAAAGAGACTGTGCTGAGCAAGCAAGACTATATTGCGAGAATTATAATAGAAGAAAAGGTCCATTAAAATTGTATCCTCAACCTTGCGGCCACGTTATAGGATGCTGCTTCAAGCAAGTAAGATTGTTGTCATTTAAGTTGATTGAATAACTACTATAATCATTTTGAAACAATATAGGCTAAATATTAGATTTCAATTGATTATAAATTAAAGAAAATCAAACAACAAACTATTGAAACATTCATGATAAACACAAATTGCAGAAACAAGTGGATGCACTAGAGTTCTATATGGCAGAGGAAGCGCGGTTAACAGCTCTCGTCGAGGACGAGAAGAAAATTGCTTTAAGCAAACCTATAGGCGTAGCTTTTGTAACATTAGGTATGTTATAAATATTTCTAATCATATAATAAATTAAAGCATGTTCCTATAGCAGTGATCAGTGAATTCGTAGTTCATTAAAACGGGAACGATGTGTTTAATTTTTTTAAATCTTTATTTTTACCAGAGAAAAATTCATGAATTGCGCCTGTTCATATTTGTTTAAAGATACGCCTTATTTTATGTAACAGCATTAACTATGCACGCATGCCTTTCGAATCGAAAAGTCGGCTCACGCCTCGATTTGCATGCGCTTTTAATTTATTCACTCCTACCTATCGCTGCACACTTTGAATCATTTGTTTCTCGTTAATTCTCAGGCACGCCGGGGGCAGCTAGGACTATGCGTCGTCAGCTGCGATCGTCACCGTCGATAAAATGGATTGTTGATTACGCGCCCGCTCCGGCAGACATATTCTGGGAGAATCTGAGCATAGCCAGGCCCTGCTGGTATCTCAATGCTATCCTGATCAACGCCTCATTGGGCCTCATCCTGTTCTTTCTCACGACCCCTGCTGTGAGTTATATTTTTATTCGTGAAAGACACTTTTTATTCAGATTTAATGAGCGTAAAATGTACGATTAAAATAGCTCAATAGGAAATTGATAGCAATGCATATAAATCATCAATGACATAAATACTACGTGCAACCTTTGATCGTCTCTATTAACACTAATGGGCGTCTCTTTGGAGTGCCTTTATCATTATCAATGAAATACCTACAATGATTATTTGCGTAACTTTCGAATAACAAAATAAAATTCCGATCAAAATTAAAATTACAATTAAAATTTAAATAAAAAAATAATTATTTCATTATTATTTATATAGAAATTTCCCTTGCATGCATAATACTCAATCGTACTAAAATCTCGTATTCAATAATTACAGCAGAATTTAACTTCGATCAATCGTATTTACAATCCGTAATTAAACAAAAGCAATATTATCTTCAGAAAAGAATCTCTTGCTCACTTAGCGCACAGCCATGACGAAACAGCTCTCTCTTGCACAATGATATATCTCCAGCGCGTAACCCAGCCGTGCGCGCGCCATTCACCTCTTTATCTCATTAATAACCAATCTCTCGTAATTGTACACTGTACAGGTCGTGGTGACGGCTGTGAACAACCTGTCGACGACCGGCGAGATAAAGAAGTTGAGCCCCCTGCTGTCGGCGTTCCTGCCCACGGTGTTACTGGTAAGCGTGGCCGCGCTGATGCCGGCTCTTGTCGGTCGCAGCGAGGCCCTCGTCCGCCACTGGACCAGAAGCGGCCTCAACCGGGCCGTCATGAGAAAGACCCTGCTCCTGCTCCTTCTCATGGTACTCATACTACCGAGTCTCGGGCTGACCAGTGCCCAGGCCTTCTTCGAGTGGACAGTCAAAGCGCCCAACAATACAGCCAAGTGGGAGTGCGTCTTTCTGCCCGATCAGGTACGAATATGATTATTTAAGACAAATCGATCATTTCGATGCGCCGAAATTAACGAGAATCCTCTTGACGCTTTTCAGGGCGCATTGTTTGTTAACTATGTGATCACGGCAGCCTTACTCGGGAGCGGCCTCGAGCTCGTCAGATTTCCAGAGCTGGCGCTATATACCTTCAGGCTTTGCATAGCGAGGAGCCGAGCGGAGCGCATTTACGTTAGGAAAGCCGTGCTGTGGGAGTTTCCGCTCGGCGCTCATTACGCTTGGCTGCTCCTGGTCTTTACGATGACGACGGTGTACAGTTTGGCGTGTCCGCTCATTACTCCTTTTGGACTCCTTTATTTATTAATTAAGCATGTGGTGAGTAATACGGATGAATGGTGGTTGAAATTCATTGTTTTGCAATTTCTCAATAAGTTCATTTTAGTTGAACACAAATCGAACTTCTTGTACATTTATACTTATGTATAAAAAAATTACTGAAAAAAGACGTTTACATTTTTAAGGATCTGAAAATTATCGATGGTTCTTGATTATTGAAAATCTGATAGACCCCTTCTTAATTAATTTGAAAGCATATATCAATGTGTTAAATAAAAAATATAATCCCAGATAATTTTTCATTTCTAACCACTTTTATAATAAATAATAAATATTAAAATTACTTGACTATTTTTGTCAATACCAAGGTGGACCGACACAATTTGTGCTTCGCATATGGGCCAAGCGTCGGTGGTGGTCAATTGTCCGGATCGGCAGCAAATGCCGCGGGAGCTGCACCAGTACTCGCTCAGGCTGCATTCCTGGCTTTGAGTCTCGTAAGGACGGGACTGTCATCCTTGGCTGCAGTCCAGCTAATTGGTATCGCCGCCAGTATACTCGGTCTTGTGACAGGAGCAACTCTGCCCGCCTCGAAACCCAAGGTATTTATAGACTTCGTATTGATTAAATTTTAATTTATTTTAACATTAATAATAATTAAATAATACAAAAAATTTACTCAATAAAACTTTTAAGTACTTTCTGGAACTACCTGCATATATATAAAAGAACTTGAAGGATTAAAAAGTACTATACTTATTCAGTTGAATACTTTCTTTTATCTATTTATTTGATATCCGCTAATTACATTTTTCAGACTCAGTCATCCAAACGAGATTTGTCCGCCGGTCAACATTTTGTTGCCCCAGTACTGAGAAAAAAATTGAATGTGGGCAGTCCGGAGGAAACCATTTCTATTTCTACATCTGTACAAAGCTCACCAAGTACGAAAGTTTATACTACAAGTTCTTCCACTCAAGGAAGTCCAAAATTATATCAGGATTATGGTCGTGAACCAACTAACGTGTAACTCGTTACGTTAATAGGCTGTTTTGTTTTTCTTTTTTTTTTTTGTTTCTCTAGAAAGAAAGTAAAGAATCGGTTGTATCAATCGGTGTTTTAGAAAGAAAATATGAAGTGTTTGAGAAATGGAGATAAAAATCTAACTTATTTAATGTTAGGAATTGGTAAAAATTAACTAAATA
Source organism: Eupelmus azureus (assembly GCA_030522685.1). NCBI lineage: Eukaryota > Metazoa > Arthropoda > Insecta > Hymenoptera > Eupelmidae > Eupelmus > Eupelmus azureus. Next base: position 14,771 of record JAPYZA010000443.1, read on the forward strand.
CGATAGGTACTTTTTACTATAAAAGAAGGTGCAGAATAGAGAGGTAAATGTTCCCAATATTGATCAATAACGTAGATTGGTTAGTATTAATATTTTCTTGATCAAAATTGGGTTTCTTACCTCATAGAAACATAGAATGAAGAGATTGAAGTTGATATTTTAGAAAAAAATTACATTTGAATTATAAACAAGTTGAATGGAGTAGAAAAAGCAATATGCATATAGATATTTCTACATATTTTAATAGAAGATTGATTTCTTACTGAATTCTCTGATCAATTTTTATTCAAACGTATATTAAGAGATTTATTTAAAGATTTCTTCAAATTTGTAAATTTTGAATCATTTGTATAAATTGAATTGTAGTATATGTACTAGTTATAATTATTTGCATTGATGATAATGAAGAAATCGACCAACCTAATTGAAATATTATAAAGTATATATTATTTATATAGTCTTTATATTTATGGGAAAATTTCAAAATCCAGGCAGATTTATAAAGTTTTACATTTTTTATAAAACCCAAGCTATCACGCACAGGTATCACGGACCACTTTTGTTTTATGAATGTATGTGTATACGTCTATATCACTAATAGTTTATTTTCAATTTCATTTCGGCAAAGTATTACTACGATACTTAACTCAATATACGTAAGTCAATGAATGTATTACGCCTAATAAGACATAAAATGAATCTCATTTTACGCAATTTTATATTATAAAATCAATTAAAAATAATTAACAACTATTATAATTTTTTATTTCAATTTTTTTTAATCTACATTTTACGTGTTTCGTTTTTGAAAACGTAATAAATCGAAAAGGAAGGTATTATAGAGAGGTTTTTTTTATAAAGGATCGTGAAACTGTTAATTGCAAAGATCTGTGTACTGTAATGATGTGTATTGTATATTTTTCTATAATAATATAATGTTACATGAATAAAACTATTGAACTTTTTGACACTCACTTCGATCAGGCCTGACGGTCACGCTTGCTTGTACACTGATTTATTGTAAAAAAAAAGAATGAAATAAAATAAAATCGCTTTGCCTGGTAAATCATCATCAGTCTTAAATTATACGAAAATAACTTTAAAGGAAAAGTCCTTCGTATTATTTATATTCTTATATAAATTAGCGCATTTATTTTCTTCCGCGTCTACTAATACCTTAAAAAATTAAGTCACGATTCACGATTGTTACAAAAAATATCGACGAAAATTCAATTAAAAATCTGTACTATAACGTGTATCTACAAAGTCGAAGATGTATGTTACAACGACACTTTTCTGTGCATTTTACGCGCAATACTTGTTAGAAAAAAATTTACTAGCTTATACTTACATCGTACAGTTTAATAGTAACTTACATTTGAATATACTCAGTTCTTGGCTTCTCTCGTGTCATCTTACAAACCGACATAGTAATACAGTTATAACACGCGCTTCCCCCATGTTTCGGTCCCCTTCCCATGTCTACTCAGACACCACACGTGTATGGATTCGAGTACAACAGGATCCTTTTTCAGAAGCGCATAGAACAATGATATAATTATACACAAGGCTGAGGTTGTGGTTACACGCGGTTTCCGAGCTTTACAAGATACTTTTTCTATACCAGCTCATCAAGATTCATTGACATTTTTTCGAACGTAAAAAGTAATTAAGCATAATTACGTATTATGTACACGTATTTCACAAATAAACTTAATAACGAATTTCATGTAACCTTAATAAATAAATATTGTCGATTATAAAATATCGCATCATAAATTAACGAAAAAAAGTAAATACAAAAGCCTAGATCTAATTTGAGATTGCTTTCATCGATGTCTTCTTAAAAAGTTTGGTAAAATATGCAAAAATTGTATCAAAGAGGCCTTAAACCACGATTATGTTCGACTTCACGCAAAATTAAAATATCTCTCAATTCTTATAAAAAAACAACTATATACGTAAAATTCATCTAAAAAATGAACAAACAGATCGGTTAGTCATGTGCTCCTCGTAAAAATAAATCGTGTCATTCTCTAAAACAAAACTAAGGTAATAAGTCAATAATTATAAAAATCGATACCGAACTCAACAGTTCACATCGCACTTTACAAAACAAATCGACACACGAAGACCACACGCATCGTCCGCAAAAATAATGTCTCGTCCGAAAGGAAAGCTCGCACCCTTCTGTCTAGCTCATCGCCTCTTGCGCCTGGTGTTCCTGCTGTACGCGCTGAGGAGGGAAGCGGTGATGCGCCTGGCTCACTTGACGATGCCGATTATGGCAGCTATCTGGTCGAGGGTGAAGTCGTTCTCGGCCGCGCTCTGCTTACTGCGCCGTTTGCGTCGACGAGCCGAGCTGCTGCCGCCACTGCTGTTGTGCTCCTCGGCCTCCTCGTCGAGCTGCTCTTGGTCCAGCTGCTGCTCGGAGTCGGCCTCGTCCTCCTCGTCGTCCTCGCTGCTGGTGCGGACCTGCGGGGGCAGACACGTACAGTGCAGACACCGCTTCTCTCATATATCTCTGTCATTTTTGGGCGGTTTGTCATGTGGGGGACAAGGATTCAGTCTTGTTTTAGAAATGGAAGGTCTAACTCGATAAGTAGGACAAGGTTTTTTTACGTGCAGCTGGATTGTAATTGTTGCAATGAAAACTGTTTTAACATTCTAGCGGTGGATTAAAGTGGTTTTTTATTTCAAGAGAATTTAAGTTTATTGTAACATTCTTTTTATCTTTCGTATTTAATTCAACAATTATGATGACGATGCACTTTTATTCTATTTTTGAGAACTCGAAAGATATTCAATCATTTACAAACAAGACTGAATCCGTGTTTCCGGTGCTTTTGTTAGTGAATCAACAGGCTAGTTTACGCATATAATGTCTTTGTACGGGAATATTTTTTGCACTGTGTGCTGTTTATTGCTTCAAAATCATGCGTCATTATGCAGTGAAAAAATGTTATTGTGCTTGTATTTTGTTCATTATAAATCTGCTAATATTTTTGCAGAGCTCTATTAAAGTAATCGAAAATTAATAAATTAGCCCTTTTTTGTTTTATTGTGTTTTTTACTCTTTTGTAGTCTCAGAACTTTATTCATAAATATAACAAAAAAATATTTTGCTTCTACCTTTGTTATGAAAGAATAATATAAAAATAATTATTCAAAAATTCATAAATAAAGAGGCATAACAATCTAATTTTGAATTATACTTACACATAAGATATATTAATGGAAAAAATTGATAAGAAAGAACTGACAGAATAATATGCTTTATTTAAGTTATTACATAAAACAAAATAAAAAGAAATATAAAATAAATTAGTATGTTAATTATATAATAATTATTTGATAAAATTTTGGATTTTAATATACCTACTGCAGTGTGTACTCTCAATGATTTTAATAGTAGCATTATTTTTTTTTAAATCTATTATTATAAGATGATAAGAGAAAATCGTATACTGATATATCTTAATTTACTTTAATTATTTACCCCTTTTATTTTTTTTTCAGGTATAACAGATATTATAATAGACGTTCCTCATCATATACCGTTGGTGTAAAAAGACAGAAAATCAGATATTTGTTTTGTCATTAAAACAGTCCAATCGCAATAAATTTAATATGTAACTATGAGATAACTTTGAGAATATTGAAACTAATGTATACAGTGATTTAAAAAATATTTTATTATTATTTTTATAACAATACAATTTTTATGAAAAAAATATAAAAAAAAATTGTAACAATTAAATTATTAAAATTTAATGAATAAGTTGATTTTTATTAATTTGCATTTATTAAATCATTTACATCTCTTTTTATTTTTAAATCATTGTACACACACGGAAAAATAATAAATATTTCTAAACATTTCGCATAACATTCGTTTTATATTATAATTAATAAAGCTAGTCGATTTTTTATTGTTATCACAATAGTCATTACTTGTTTAATTACTCTGTTAATTAAATTGTAATAATTTAATAATATGAAATGTCCAATTTGTTATTTTTATTTTACATGTGTTCATGATGAATGTATAACGAATCGATATATACTATAACTATATCAATGATCATTATAATCATAATACACAATATTAGACGATGGAGTGACGATTGTTCGTCAGAAAAGTTGATAATAAAAGTCAAAAACTTATTGATCACAATAAATCATTTTATTCATGATCTCTTACTAGCTTCAGATGTATTTAGCTAATATCCCTTTTTTTATTCTTTTTTTAATTATCTTGATCTTGAAAAGAGATATTAGCTATTCACGTTCGAAACGGCTGCAAGTAGTTTGTGATGAATAGAGTTTTTGACTTATTATTATTTAATAAAAGTATTAAAAAAAATTAAAAATGTATTAATTATAAAATGTTTAAAATTTTACTACATTTAGCAAGAATTTTATTCATATTAATATAATGAAGTAAAAAATATATGCTCATTTCTAGCGTGAGACATTTTTAATTTATTTTAATAATATTATACCTTATTTTATTTTTTATATTTATTAATATTAGTTAATAAGATTATTTTGTTAATAAGTATTCATTGATTAACACGGATTTTAATTACTTGTGTATCTTTGTAAATATGAATAGAAATATGCAGCTAAGCATTAACTAATAGCACTATTATCTACTACTAATATAGAATAAAGCTCTGAAAATATTTTTAAATGAAAAATATGAACTATGAAAATAAAAGGAAAAGGTATAAAAGCCTCTAAGGTGTTAGCAAGTGCAAAACTAATGATGCTTCTGCTTCTAAAATATTTAATAAAATCTACTTTCACAACATAAATTGGAATAAATACACTTTTTATTGACATCTTATTGTGTTTTGTATTCTAAACAGTCCGTTAAAATAAATAATATGCAGAGTATTTAATATTCAATAAATATACGTTGTTAATAGAAAATGTATTTACACATACATACAATAATTTTAACGGACGTTTATTCCATTAGGGGGATATAAAAGGAACATGAAATAACATGAATTTGTACAAAAAATTTATACATAAAAAGATGCTTTTTTGATAAAACACATTATTTTATAGATCCAAATAATTTTAGGTTGTTACATGATGCAATGTTACATGTATACGTGCATAAAGTGTATTCTATTTATTTTACAATATTAACAATTTATTCTCATAATTGATAAATTTTTGTAACAATATGTATAATATATACATATTTTTTGCCATTATATACCAATACTATAAGCATAACATTCAATAAGTAATTGAACACAGCATTCTCAAGATATACAAAAGTTCGTAAATACGCGTTAAATTAGGCAATGACAATGTAAGATAGAAAAAATGAGATGTAAAATTTGTTGAATATGAATCATAATAAAAGTATAAAAAGATCGGTTACAATATAAAAATGTGTATGATTGATTGGGTGAATACATAAACATAATTGTTCAATCGAAAAAGAAATCGATGCGCATATCACTTATTAATGAATAAACGTATTAAAAAAGAAAAGCCCACGTTTTTGTATAATTCTAGATTCTCTATCAAAGAAAAAAATGGAACAATATGTGATTTATGGCATTGCATTGCACGATGATTAACATAATGAATTTCTACGTGTATTCACAATTAATATTTTATAATTTCTCGGGGATCTGCATGGCAAAACAGGACTTGGTGGGAAGACAACGACAAAAAAAAACAAGAAAATAATTAATAACAACATTGAACTATATAAAGGGATATTTAACTACTACTGTTCCCCTTGTCACCGTTTCATGCTTTGCCACCACCACCGATAATTACGATGGTTCCAAATAAAAAAGGACTTTGTAATTGGTTTCATTTACGACTGATGATTTATTTTTAATACAATTCTAACTCTATAAATTATAATTAAAATTGTTTCTAATTTATTAATTTTCATCAGATTAAACTATACCTTTTAATTTAAACTAAAAACTATAAAAAAATTTTAAATGATTACTATAAAACGTAGTTTACGTTTTTACCACTGTTATTAACATAAAATTAGCTAATTTTTGATAAAATTAATTCACTAAAATATAATATATATATATATATATTTCTTAATTTGCAGTCTTTCTATAGATAAAGTAAATTTGAAACAAATTACGCAAGTAGTCATTTTTCACTGTATACCAACGAATTGGTTACACATTAAAAGAAAATAAAAGGTACACCCATTACTCACAGCATTTTTCTAATGAAAAAAAATGTGATCTGTTATTACAGGAAGTAGAATGACAAAATACTGAGGTGATTGATACAAACTTGACTTTTACAGGGGCTTAAGTTTTCAATAAAGGCACTTTTTACGATTTCATTAGATTAAAGAAGTATGAATTCACAGAGTTATTCGTAAAATTAATAATTCTGAATATTATTGTTTCTTATAAATGCTATTTTATTATTTGCAATAAATACTATTTTAATATATCACACAACTTGAACTACAAGAAAAATATTTAAAATTTAACTCATATGTGATATTTTTTAAGATAAAAAATACTTTATACTTTGTTAAATTTAAATTTTTCAGAACTAAGATATCTAACAAGAATACTTCTATATTATTGAATAATTTTGGTGATCACATTTGTTTATCACAGAAACTTGCCTGCGCACAAAAAGTCAAGTTTGCACGAATCATTCAAACAAAACAAAAATTAAGAAAGTTGCAGGGTACACCTTCACTATCTATGTGATCGATCGATGCAATCAGTCGTTGGCTTTAGCGCGCGTCAGCCGCGGGCTTACCTCGACGATGGCGCCTCTTGGCGAATCCTCGTCGGGTTGCAAAATCGTCGGAGACGAATGTGGAGGTGGCGTCGATGCTTTTATAGGTTGAGGAACTTGCTTATCTTCGGAAACTGACTTGACTTCACTATTTGAAATGGTAAGGATCTCATTGCCATCATCACCATCGTCGTCCATTAAAGCCTCACCCATGTTCACGTCACTGATATCATACTCCGACGAATGATTATAACAAATGAGATTGCCCGTTTTGGGATGCTCATACAAATTTCCATAAGTATGCACTGAAATTTATTAAATTATTTATAGATAATTTAAAAATGAATTTTAATTTTGCGATTGTTTTAAAAAATTATCTAATTTGTTAAAGAAATTTATTTTAGAAATTACAATATATTTTTTAAAAGACATACTTGTTGCCAAAATAATTCGGTCTTTAATTAGCCTTTCTCAATTTAATCGCATTGATTATTGCTAACATTTAAGTTTAAGATTTATTTATCATAACTGAAAATATGTGCATATTTTCACAGGGATGCATGTCATGCTAATTTAATTGATAAAAAGGAACATCTGAAATACATACTTTGGCAAAATGCATTGCAGCAATAAGTACAGCGTATACTTGTTCGTTTGTAGCACTCAGCACAAAAATGCCAAGGGCAGTGGAAAATTTGGTCCGGACCGTCTTCAATGGCAATGCAATGTGGATGATAAACTTTTCCACACGTCTTTTGATCACATCGATAAGATTCGTTTGGATTTTCTATCTTTAAACTACAATTCCAACAAGTCAGATTCTTCTTATACCTTGAACATAAATAAATACATTAATAACAATGGCTATCAAAGAAATAATTTAAAATATTTTTTTAAACATACTTTTTAGGTTTTTTAACTTTTTCATCTTTATCAATTTTCTTTTGTTGTACTAAACTTATTGGTTGCTTAGGAACTTTTAAACCTATAAAACCACTGCAATTTGGAGCTTTGCAAAGACATGGTTTCCGTGTTTCACCATCACAGGCGAGATTGTAATTGAAAGTTAACTCTTGACCAGGCTCTATATCACGTAAGGCAAATAATCCAATTCTTGTGTCGCCATTTACGGTCCACTTTTGCGTTTCACAATTAGGCTGACAAGAATGATCTAATAAACGTAAAAGCATTTTGTTAAATAATGTTGATTTTTAAATAGAATAAATGTATGTCTCAGCGTTAGATTAAAAAAAATCATTATTTTAAAGGTTTTTAAATTTTTATTCGTGTATTATATAGAGTACTTACTCATAAAACGGCTTAAATTGCCTTTTGGTTCAGCATCGATCATCCTGGAGTTATCTATTGTCAAAAAGTAGTAATTGTCGTTTTTTCTCTCCTTTTTTTGAGCCAGCCGAAGCCTATATTCCGCTTCGTCGATGATCTCGCCAACGTATTCTATTACAAATTGTCCTTTTTTAATATGCTCAAGAGCTTTCAGTCCCCAGCCTCGTTCTTCCGTGTGAACTGGCTGCATCGCTGGATACTTTCTTTGCACAAACATTTGATTCTCACACTTCGTACCTGCTGGACATGCATCTGGACTACATTCGATCAGTAATATGCGGTTTAAGCAATCCGAATCAGGAGAACATGGATTTGGCTTGAAAGGATCGCAATCGCAGGCAACCATACTGTCTACCTCGGGAATCTTTACATTTCCTACAGGCTTGTTCACCTGTTAAGATTATTATTGTAAATTATTTATGAGTTAAATATTTTTATTTCTACAAATAATTCCAAGTTGTGTTATTAAGCAACTTACTTTTATTTTTATATATGGAGGTGGTTTAAAATGTCTAGAAACTTCTCTAAATTTAACGTCAGCCCTTTCTTCAGTAGAGCGTTTGTGAACAATTTTTGCTTCTTCCAAAGCGATTCTGAAGGAATCCTCTACCTTTTTAGAACCCATTACTTTTATGCTAGCATCTCCTTCTTGGAAAAGAAAAGCTTTTCCTCTATCAATTAAAAATATTTCTAATTAAATAGATGTTCTTTTATTGCATATTTTAATCAATAATTTTTAGATTATACCTGTGTATCCAATAATAATCCTTAGATCCTAAAAACATGACGCAAAATTCGCCAGTTTGACAATCTTTTGATATAAGGTTCAAAGGAATTTCTTGAGGATAACAAATAACAGCAGGCCACCACCTGTAACAACCAAGCTTTACCCACACAACCTCGCCGTAAAGTGGTAAGCGTCCAGTTTCACAATCTTCACACATGAAACTGCCGGCTGGTTCTTTAATGCCTAAACAAGGAAATTAATTTTTTATAAATTAAATTTTAAATGTAGCTTTCAGATTTATGAACATATATTAATTAATTCATTCTTACCTAAACACTCTAAATGGAATGACATAGGACATGTGTCGCAGCAAATCAAGCTTCCACCTTCGGTGCAGAGGAAGCACCAGGTCGCATTTACAGGCGGAGTAGGCGATTTGTAGTGCTTTGGGCAGATGATTTGACTACCTGTGAGAATATGTGATCCGGCAGGGATGCAGGAGATGGCAGCGTGATAGGTTGACGGGCACCTGACGCACCGAGCGAACTTATCATTGACGGCCCTTGGATGGCTGTTCTGTGGATTATCAGAAACGCAGATGTGGCACACGTGATACGGACAGGTGAGTCGACCTCCCTGCCAATGAGACTGGGGCCAGGCACCCTCCAAGCACTTTGGATGGTAATGCTTGCCGCAAGCTATTACTGAGCATTTGGTTCTTTTGCCCTCGCGCTCGTGGCAGACAAAGCAAGGTGGCGCAACACCTGATAAGCAATCAATACACTTGAAATTGTCGTCATCAAGTTGTTCCTTTTCTCTGCACTGCTTCACCTTTTCTTTAATTTCTTTAAGATCCTCTTTATAGGCGCTATTTTCCTCAATGTCACCAGCCTCGCTCGGCTCCGGACTCGAGTCGCTTGGTTTCACGCAGTTTAGATGGAAGTATGAGTAGCAGGGGCCTTTACAACGAATCAGCTTTCCGGTTTGCTCGCAAATCTGACAGACTCGCTCGTTCTTCATTCCCTTGAACAGATTGTAAGGTTTCTTTCTTACTTCTCCCAGCAGCGAGGATAATTCTTCCTTAGTCAAAGATTCTTCTTTTTCCACTTTAGATTTTCTTTTTTTACCAGTTTTTTCGTTAACCTCGGATTCATTGGTTGTAATGTCTTCTCTATCGGAGGATTCTCGTCTCGCTTTCGTTCTTCGTTTTCTCGGGAGTTTTTCAAGGTTTTCAGATTCGACAGAAGTCGTTTCTTCTTGATCAGAAACTTCATACTTCACTTTCGACTTTCGTCTTCTCACAGATTTGTCGTTAAGTTCCTCGTGATCGGAAAGTTCTTCGTTATCCAGTTCTGTTTTAATTCTGCGTCTCCTTGGAGTTTTTTCGGGCTCTGGTTCAGAATCAACGTCCTCCTCTTCGTCTTCATCTATATCTAACGAATATAACCGCATTTCTTTTTCCTGTAAGTAGTCGCCTCGATATTTACTCCTCTCTTGACTGCTCATATTCTCCCACACGTCGAGTAAATATTCTTTAATATCAGAGTCTGTTGCATCTGGATCCAATTCTTCTGCCACTTCTTTGTTACGTTCACAAAATACTTCAAAAACTCCATCTTTTCCTAAATTTTTCTTTTTACGATATTTTCTTGTAATGGGAGCTTCATCACTGGAATCTTTATTGCTTGACGGGGGAGTTGGTGGCGTTTCTAAATTTATATCTGTTTTATTTTCTTCTTTTAATACTACTTCTTCCACTTCCTCAGACTAAAAAAGTAAAAGATTGATTTATGTAAAGTAATTGAACATATAGCAAACAAGTCAAGAAATATCAAATTAATACTGGTATATTTACAAAAAATTAAAATAATATAATATTTTCCTGAAATACTTACATCTGTTTTTGTTTTTTTAGATATTAACTCATCTTCTACCGTTTGCTTCCTTTTTTTATTATTTTCTTCTGATTTATCAGAATTTAAAGAATTTTTCTTTTCAGAAGAATTTAAACAAATGTCTACAGAATTTTTCTTATTAGGTTTAAAAAGTTGGATCCTTGTTTCTATACTTTTCAACATTAGTCCAGAGGCTTCAGCGACTGCATCGTCCCACTTATACTTCATGGACGGTTTGATAAAGAAAGCGGCCGCGTATTTTGGTTCTTTTTTTTTAATTTCATAAGTTATTTCTTCTTTGCGTTTTTCAAATTCAGATAGGCCTTTAAATGGAATAACATTAGCAAAGGACACCCAGCTGTGGCGTTCTTTATCGGCACAGAATCTAACATGTAAAAAAGGTAATTTACTCCGACTTCCTATAGAACCTAAAAATTAAGAATGATTTTATTATTTTTATTTCTATATTAAATATTTGATTAGTGCACATTATAACCATCTATTATAATTATTATGAAAAATACAAAGTTACTATTAGTAATATACTAGATAAACTTCATTAAAGTCTGAAATTACTTATTAACAATTTCCAAACAAATTAATGAGTACTTACATATGTACTAAATGGATGTTTATTGCGAGTAATCTTTAAATATGATTGTGGTTATATTTACACACTCCAAACTAAGCTTCTATTTTCTAAGTAATTTAATACACCGTAATAAAATATTAAAATTTTGAATTATTATCATAATATGCGTATAATATTATTTTATTTTTATTTATATTAATTTCAGTATTTTTCTTTACAAATGATAAAATAGTAAAGCATATTGCATAAACTGAGTGAAAGCACCCTTTTTCTTCACAGAAAATCAATTTTCCTTACTCAGTAGGTAATTTATATTTTCATACTCTCTTGGTATCAATTGTAATTAAGTTAAACATACATAAAAATAAAATATTCTATTTGCTAGTCAATATTCCAAAATTAAAAAAAAAATTAGTTAATATGAAAGAATGTAATAAAATTTATTTAAATATTATTATTAAAAAGCTTTGTTTACAAAATTTTAAACTCTTAGGTAAGTACGAACAAAAATTATAACAGTGAATTTTAAGGACATGATTTGGTATAATTTAACACTTAAATTAAAAAAAATAAATTCTATGAAGATTAATTATAAGAAAATTTACAAAATATTTATTTTAATAGAAATCTATAATAGAATATCTGTTTTGCAATAGTAAAAACTGACTAATAAAGAGAATTTAATTTATAAAGTTTGTATTATCAAAAACAAATATATGTTTAAATTCAAAAACAGTATAACTATTTATACAATTAAAGTAACGATTTTTTATATAAAATAATTTATTGTATTTATTTGTATATTCTTTAATTATATGAATTTAAATTGTGACATCTTTTATGATGCATAGAAATAGATGTACGCTTAAAAATATGTATATATATATATATATATATGTTATTTGCACTAACCTTTCTGTGTCACATACGACATAGATTGTGGATCAAGTGTTACAACACTTGGCCAAAATGGAAAGCTACCCATTCTAGCCCAGACAATTTCGCCCAGAGTCCATGGACTTTTTGACTGAATATCTTCAATGTCGATTTTTTCTTCTTCTATTGTCATGGAGCCATCGAGGCTAATATTTACAGAGTCATCCATGACACTTGATGTATCTTCTACTTTAACATTTTCATCTTCAAGGATAGTATCTTGCTTTGTGATCTTTGGCATTTTTAAATTCTGTAAACAGTTGATGCGATTTTAAGTTATATAATGTCTTAAATTTTATAGTAAACTCGTTATAGAAAATTAATATTCAAATTTAACTAATCAAGCTAAAAATAATAACAAATTGCACAAGTAAACTTTTATTCTACTTTGTTATAAGTAAGTAATTCATACGACTTATTGCAACTACAAGATCAATTCTTTCGTACGTTAGAGTCACAGCTCTCTTAACTTTTATCCGTAAACAACCCGCACATTAGTAAAACACTAAAAACGACTGGCTTGTCAGTCAACAATGCATAATTCATGAGAGACAAAGTAATACAGTCTCTAAACGATACATGCCTTGGTATTTTCAAGCCCTACGGTACTAGGAGACTTGGGCTTGATAGCCCTGCCGTAACGACTGATGCCTGGGAAGAACCTGGCCAACGGTGAGGCTGGCTTACTCTCATGCCTCTCCAACTTCACACTCCCCAGCTCTTCGGCTGTCGAATCATTCTTAGCACCATCATCTTCACGCTGCTGATCCATTGCTCCCCTTCACGCTCATAATATACCTCACGCCCACGACTCCAAAAAATCCAAGCAATCCTCTCTCCTAGAAAAATCCAGACACACAATGCTTAGATCAACGCGCGTGGGTAACCTCGATATCTCAACTCGCGTTGTGTCGTGTCACATCAGCAGCCCCCAGCTCTCTCTCTCTCTCTCTTGCGCACAAGAAAATCCTCAGGCCAATCTACTCGGCGTGGCTTAACAGAATTTTCCAGCAGTCGAGGAGGACGCTTCCAGGCGTCGGACTCGCTCTCTGCGGACGTGTCTGGTCTGGGCCTGTGCGTGCTGTGACGCGCTCTCCGCTGCTACTGGCGAACAAAACAGCGTTTCCCGCGATTTTTGTCGACGTGCCGCCTCGCGCCGCTGGCTATAGTAGGGCTATGCGGCATGCCTAGGCTTCGTCCCTCAACACTCTGTCTCTCTCTCTCTTAGGCGGTGAAAATTTTCGGGGGTATACGTAGAATCGAGCAGCCCGGGCGCTCGGCACTTGTTTACAGCGTTATCGTAGTTTCGCGCGCGCCGAAATTCACCTCTCTCGGAGGGTTTGAAAAGCGATCGCCGATTTCAAGACTTACGTGTATGTGTGTATAAGATAGCGCGTGTATTACACGTTATTCCGGCTGTGCGCGCGCGAGTATGTCTATATGTGTATAATACCAGGAACGGAGTGTTTAATCTTCGCGACGAGTGGAAAGGTGGCTTTATTGGCGGGTGAAACGGACCAATCAGCGGCCGGGACGCTGCGGTACGAAGGAAGTGTCTGAGCTGTGATTGGGATGCTGGGGATGTCAATTTTGTTGATTCGATTGAGCGATTACGAGGCGTTTTTTTTAAAAGTTTGTTAAGTGGGTTTTGGTTAGGCTTGGGTGTTTGTTGGGATGATGGTGGGTTTGGAATGTGTTTTGTGGCTGAGCGTGACGTAATAGATGACGCGTTTTGGGTAATGGAAGTGAGGGATTGGTTTGTTGATGGGAGTTGGGGGAATTTTGTGGGTGTTAGGGAAGCGAGGTTTGAGGGAGGATTTTAGGAGTTTGTTTTGTTTTAGGAAAATTGAGATGTGTGCTCTTGAATTTTTTAATTTTTTGGAAGCGTAATTACATTGTTAGGTAAGTATTAAATTAAGTTTCCATCAATATTTGCTTTTGGTTTCATTATTAAATAAGTATATTTTTATAATAAATAAATAATTACGATCATCACAAAATTCCG
>JAPYZA010000445.1:0-28923 GCA_030522685.1 Eupelmus azureus
AAACATGATTTCAATTACTTATTTTTGTTAAGTTTTATTTAAAATATAGTAAAGATAATTATGATTGTTTATTAAGTACCGAACAGTAAAATGTTTAAGAAATTTGAATGATTATGATTCTTATGTCGTTTTGCAGTAAGATGTATTAAGCAAGACAATGGATATGTATATTTAATATAATATTCCAATACTATTATCATATATTGAACTCTGAGATAAATAGCACATGAGTTCCTGACCCAGTAAATTATATAAGTGCTTTACCATCTAAACTGTGCGAGTATTATTCTAAGAAAAACAATTGTTTTAGCAAAAATTTATGCATTAGTAAAGCTCTAAAAATATCAAATATTAAAGTTACCGTTAAGTACTTGGAATAACGTTCTTTTCTGTGTTTGTAAAAAAAAAAGGGTTTTAATGCTTATGCAGGTGCCTCAAATAGAAACAGCACAGATAGATTAATAAAAAAAAATTATTAAAAATAATTGGTTTTCTATGATTCACATTGTAATAAATTGACACAATACAATTACCTATTAAACGCATAGCACGATTCCTACTCTTAATACGTCATAAACAAACCTTAAATGAAATCAGCGCATTTCACCAACATCGCAATAGACGTACACTAGACTATCTGCATAAATTTTCATTATAAGCTTGCTATCCTTACCTCTGCGACCGTCGATTACCATCATTTGCGATATCCGTACCCAGGAGTCACAGGACGATTTAGCGAGGATACGTGTACGTCATATATGTGTCCTCGCTGAGCGGAGCAGGAGCTTTCAAGGACGCCATGAAGATGTCAATCGGCGATATGTTGACTGCACTCCCACGAGGCTGGCGCTCGTTACCAGCTTGATTTATAAATCGATGACAAGGGCCCTTTCAGTTATGCTGCTGGTGTCGTCAACCAGACGGAAGTTGTGTAGCGGGTATTTCTGTTATTGTTGGTGATGAGTTTTGGCAAAAGTGGACAATAGGTTGTGAGTGTTAGGGATTAAATTTTTATTTTATAATAATCGTAGTATGGTGGGTCAGAACAGTTTCAATTATTATATTGGAATAGTTTGAAAAAAATATATCCTTGACTTATTCTACAAAGAAGAAAGATTTTAATAAATAATTTAAAAAACTGATTGTAAAAAGTTTCTGAAAAAAATTGGTTCGATATTCACTTAATTGAACTTGTATCAACCTCAGTGAATTCTTATATTTTCGTATCAATAAGCTTTAAATTTTCTTCAAGTCGAAACTAACTAATAACGTAAAAAAAAACCATTAAAGAAATATGTCGTATCAAGCCTCTCAAAAGTAAATAATTCAAAAGTTCACTGCACCGCGCCACATACGCTCCAGTTTACCGAATGAATAATCCCCAGCCTCGCGTGCAGCGCAAACTCCGCAATCGCGCGCTTTTTAAAACGCCTCCAATTACAAAATTCGCTATCAAGGATAAATGAATTTCGAATTTCGCGTAATTTATGAGGCTCGCGCTGCCAGCCTCGCGCCGAGCCCGAAGTCGAATTTCAATCAGGCTCTCTCGCGAGCGCGAGAGACGCAAAATCCTTCTGCGCTTATCGGCTCGTTTCCTTCCTCGCTGCGCGGCCCGTGCATATAAAATTTTTATTAACGCTCTCGCCGAGCGCGTTTACAAAACCGCGAGCGACCGGTAACAAAAATGCGCGCACGTGGGTGGAGTCCCTCCTTAAAAGAGCATGCGAGCGCTGAAGGTTCGGCTCATAGGCGACGCGAAACATGAAGTAAAGCGAATATTCAGCCGGCGAGGAAGAGAAAGAGAAAAGGCGGTGCGATCGATCATGCGCTAAGAGCGGATGGTGGTGTGTATAGTCTTTTTGTTGGATTTTCGAATCGAGAGAGATGCAAATTTTATTCAGTCGAGAAACAATGTTGCGACTCCAGGGGCGACGATGTTTCATTTTGCTGAAGCTTGTACGCTTGGTTTTTCGTGCGAGAGCTGTGTGAGGAAAGTAAAATGCTGTGATATTATTTACTTGTGAAGTGTTTATAGTCTAATTAAACGGACCTTTGGTTTTTAATAAAATATTGAAATGCGAGCATGCGATATGCGCATAAAGCTTACCGATTTTCTCAAAACCAAATTTAATAAATCCTTGAGTTTTTACGATGATAACCTGACCCGGTGCCAGATGGCTGAACAACGTCGTACCACATCTACTTAAACCAGTCACAGAACTTATAAGGATCTCTGTTTTATACCGAGGAAAATAGATCGTTTGCGCAATCGCGCGACCGGTTAACTAATTAAGGGAAGTGAAAACATTCACCTCCAATTTTTCACAAATGAAAAAATAAATTTAGAAAACCAGTTGTCACCTTATTCCAAAATTCCCAATGAACCAGCCAAATAAACCGTGCTCTTTCCGATCGGCTTCGCAATTAAACCGCCGTACCTTGCTCAACTCGCCTCGAGCCGAGCCAATCCCACGCGAGCGCAAAACTCGAGCAAACAAATTATCAATATTCCCTCAAATTTTCCATCGGCCCATTACTCTTTCTTCCTCTCTCGCTCGCTCGTCCTCGTCTGCTCCGACGGCGAACGGAACCCTTCACTTCCTGGTCGAAATATCGCGCGGAACCTACACAGACGGTTGCGCGCTCACGCAAGGGAGCGAGCTGGCCCATATCTCGCCGCGCTGCTGCGCCCACTCACGGAGGCATTGTGATGTCGTCGCGAGCTCTCGGCGCTTTTGAGAGCCGGGGGCCGTTGGCACTTGGCCGAGCGACAAACAAGCTGAGGCACCTTTCGAGAGGTCGTTGATCGCTCTGCCTGATTGATTGTTGCTTTTTGGTGGGTTAGGGAATCTTTTGTGAGTTATTTGTGTGCTTAAGGAAATTATTATGGGAAGAATTAGAATAGCGACAGTTTTATAGATTTAGTTTCTTATTAACAACTTAATGAACTTTTTCTTTTTAAGATGATGGAAGAATTTCTTTTTAAATTAAATAAAACGTAAATCGAGCAAAAAACTATTGTAAAGTAACCAAGGAAACGTTAACAGACAGCGTATTCTGGTACACTCCAACATTCATAAATACGAAAAAATATTAACATACGAATGGTGCGTGTCCCTTGTCGCGCCCATAACCGCCTATAACGAAAGGCATCCTTCGATTCGCCAACAAAACAACGAGCAAAATTCAATCCAATACCTGCGGCATCAACCCGACCTGATATCCTCAAGCACAACTGCAATTTCGCCTCAAATTTACAACAAAACCCAAGTCCAAAAACTGAAGCTGAAGAGGGAGTTCACAGCTGGAAGCAAATGCTCGAAAATCTGACTCACGCGTGTTTTGAGACATCGCAGTATTCGCACGCACTTTTAGAAAGCTCCGACTATCGAGCCTAATTCGAGAGACGGAGACGCGTCGGAGGTGTATACATGAGGATTCGCACGTTACGCAAGCGCGAATGGTGGTACGTCAGTGATCGGGGATACGTCAGAGGAGAGAAGCGAGAGAGAGGGTTTGATGTTGCGTTTACGCTCATTAGCCTGTTGTGGGATTTCGATCGGAAAATAGACGCTGCGCAGCTTTTTCCGTGCGCGTTTGCGAAAAATAAGGTCGTTGGTAGAGTTGGCAATTTTTAGATTGCTGGGTGTTACGTATCGATATTTTTCCGATTGAAAGAAAAAGTTGGTGTTTGATGAAATAGTGGAAATACGTAAAAATCAGTTTGAGGATGTATCATTGATCTTTCATATATTTATATTGTTTCTTGTTAAAATATTTAATAATTGCAAGTTCAAGTTTTTATCTATAAAATTAAAAAATGCTAATATGCTAATAGCCACATGATCAACTACTTTTTGTGCTACAAAGTCTTTATTCTGCCTGAACATATATTTTATAAAGAAATTATTTCTGTTTAAAATTTAATTTCAGGAAGGAGTCAGATTTAATAAACATATAAGAGTACAAAATCATTAAGAAAATTCATTCTCCAATTAAACTCAACCCAAAATTAATCAAAACACAACCGAATTCATTAATCGTCAAAATATAAACAATCAACGCTGCCCAAACAATCTGATTACTTACTAAAACTCAAGACGCACAATTTTCAAGCACAGGCGCTCAAATCGTCGCCTTGATAAAATCAACGATCTCAGCGACATCAAAGAAGGCTCACTCGCTCGCTCGGCTATCGAGATAATGTGCTAACGAGCGCGCCCAGGCCTCGAGAGTGAGAGGTTTGCTCTCGAGTCCACCACGCCCTCGCTTTCTTGTGTTGCCCGAGCTTTAAGAGCCGCTCTGCAAAGAGTTAATGCGGTAATGACGAATGCGCAATTTGTCAAAATCTCTGACGTGAGATGCAGGATGTTTGCTCGCCGAGAAATGCAGAGTGATGCGGCGAGAGTCGAGATTTTTTTAAAGCGATCCGATTAAAAGAAAAACGCTTAAAGTAAAATGTGAATACGTTGTTTGCTGCTTTTATTAATTTAAACAATATTTAATCCGTACTGTTGCAATATTTTAAGTAAATTTTTTTTATAAAGTATAAAATTAAATTATGCTGTAGAAACCGATCGAAAAAAAATTACCGATTCTGTGGAAAGCAATGAAAGCTAAAGCGAAAAATAAATGCGAAAGAGGTCTCGCAGAATAAAAAGTAAAAGAAATGTATATAATGGATAAACATCAATGGTATATACACGAATAAGGTAGGAACAGTGAGACAAGCAGTTCGAAGACCTGAATAAATTTGCCCTCGAGACTCTTGTACCAGAAATCATTTTATGCCTACGTACGAACGCATTATGAAAATTTTAAAACACCAATCCCGCAACATCTGAACAATCAGCGAAAATAAGAAATTTATTAAACACTTTTCAATCGAGCGAACCTCAAAACTGTCGTTACAAAATACGTTTTAACAAAAAAAAGGCGACTCAGGCCCGATATGTTTCTGAAATCCGCGCCTCCCGACGCCCCCGCCCTGCAAAAGGACGAGCGCCTTGCAATATCGCTCGGGCGAGGATGAGGTGACGTTGAATTATGAATGAAAATCCGCCCAGCCGCGATGCTCCCTACCTGTCAGGCGTATAAACGTACTCTTGCTAAATTACAAAGCAGCCAGCGACCTCTGCAAGCGATCAACTGTGAACGTGCGTGAAAGCGAGCGAGGGAGAAAGAGAGGAGTTGGTGAAATTAATGAGAGGCGAAGTCTGAAAGTAGCATACGGTTATTGATACTAGCGGATTGACTCGGGGCGCAATTTGTTAGTCGGCTGTGAACACGTAAAATTTTAGAATCATTTTTTTTTCCTTATGGACTGGTTCTCTCTTCTTTAGTTTGATGTGTTTATATAGATGCGAGCTTGCGGTGGTGTAGCTTTATCTAGCAGAAATGTTTTAAATCATATTTTCTTATAATAAAAGAACAAATTGTGTTCAAAAAATAAAAGATGAAGTATATAGTGTGCTGATACTTTAGAGATATAATCAACGGAAAATTTTCGTATGTCACCTAAGAATATTGCAGTACATTAAATTCAATTTAATTTCAGTAAAATAACTAAGACCATCCCGAAAACTCAAGGGAAGAAAAAACACATATCCTTGTAAAAAGCAAATAATCAACTCACTCTCTTAGCCAAGCAAGAGCTTCTCGTCTCATCTTTCTCTTCCCCTCTCGCTCTAGCCGTGAGAGACAAACACATGCTCGGCTGATTGCCGGACATCGCGCGTCCATTAGGTCCGATAGATCGGCGATACGCGCGCGCCTTGGAGAATATAATAAGCGACACGCGCACGCGCGGCTGCATTATAGAAGAGGCCCGCTGTAAAAACGGAATAAAGAAAAGCCGAGAGTGCACGAGAAGGTATTGATAGGGAGAGAGAGAAGAGGGACTTGATATGGAAGACCGCCCGGGTGACTTCACGCTTCGGGGAAGTAAAGATCTGAGCTGACGTGCACACAAGCAGCGCAGTTACGCTCATGCAGAAAAGAGCATTCGTGCAGCTTTTGTCGAGTAGCTTTGGAGCTCTGACTTCTTCTTTGTGGATGTATTGAATTTAATCACGTCGAAGTTCTAGCATTTATGCGCTTTATTAGTTTTTTCATTAAAATATCGAGATAATTATTTTAATTTGAAATTGCAGAAACGTTGAATTCAATTGCAATTGCTCTTTAGTTTATTATTAATATGATGACAATTAAAATAATTCGAAACCGTTTGTTCCGTTTGAAACGAATTAACGCGGAAGATTAAAATACAGTTAAATTCAAACAAACAATCAATTCTTTTATTTTCTTTTATTTGATACTTTTAATAGAATATTCCATAATCTAAGGAAATACAGATTTTTTAAGGACGTGTGGTCTCGGTGAGCAATCAAAAAACAATGCCAGAAAACGAACTCTCTTCAAGTCGTCAAAAAATGTAATAAAAACAAAACAACAAAACAAAAGAATACGCTGTAGCTAAACGGCCGCGTGAGAGCCTCTTCGCATACTCCGCGCCGTGGTCTCGCCTTTTATTGATTGATTTCTATCAGCGGGGTGACATCTGCGGCCACGTGGAAAACTAACTTTCCCGCGTGCACGCTGCCTATGCGTTCCTCTTTATTATTATTTATTTTTGTTTTAAACTAGCCGAGACCATACGCTAACAATTGTTGCAGAACACCGTTATTTCCACGCGATACTGATACTAAATGATAAATTTTGCGTGTACCAATAACAGTAATATTTCGTCACATGAATTTTTCTTATGTATAATATTTATTAATTTTCAAAATAATTCTAAATTAAATTAATATATCCATAGCTCATGAGGAAAATATTAAAAATTGTTAGTAACCTTTCTCATCGTCCAAAAGTTATAATCTCAATTCTACAAATGTACATCTATTAAGGAGTAACAAAATTTTAAAAAAATAAAGGAGTCGATTAAATTATTGGTAACATATTTAATGCTGCGATATACAGTTTACATTTGATTTTCGTTCAATAAGGTCTGTAAAATGCAGGTTTTTATGAAAATTTGCAAAAACAAAATTTAACATTCGATTGATAAACAAATTTACAGGTAAAATTACATGGGGTGCACATGTTTAAATAAAATTAAAATTTTAAACCAAGAGGTAAGAATTTATTTTGTATTGTAAATATTTATTCGATATTCCAGCACACTATAGTGCTTAATTTCTTTGTTTTGATTTCATATCCCCCTGCTTTAACTCAGTTGAATCGGCTTAGTTCGGTTGTAACGGTTCATAATCAATGTAACAGTTTACAGTGTGCCATTTATTATTCAGACATATCTATAAGGCAAAGTTAAGAAGTTTACCGATACAATTTAATAAAAAGGATTCAAAAATATCAATTTTGATTATTGTTACAAAGCGACAAATAGTGATTGGTGGCAAACATGAGTTTAATTGTACATCAGGTATTCAATTTTTTTGTGGTTAATACATTTACAGTAATATTGTTTATTATTAAATTTTAATGAAACTTTAAAGTATACTTTTATGTTAATTTTACAATAAATTTTTAATTAAGTGTAATTCTTTGTAAATTTTATTACGTTCTAGCCAAAATTCGTAAAAATCGTAGTGAGTGATGGGGGAATTTTCAATGTCGACATGCGTGTGGTAGAACTGTCCCCTACCTTAACTGATATAGTTGACGCATTCTGTGAAGAATTGGGACTAGACCATGTAATACTTATGAACATGAAATCTACAACTTTCCAAAAATTTATTCAGTGGGGAGAGCACAATTTTCACGATCAAAATTTGGGAAATGGCTTTTTGTCAAATATCTTTCACGATTCAGATCGCATGTTACACATGTTTTTCAAGGGTGGCGATTCTGAAGTAGAATATAAATCTAAAGAAGAAGAGGAGCCTGAAGAAGAATGCGAAACTGAAGAGGAAGATGAAGCTGAAGAGGAACAAGACGAAGAAGAGGTAGATGAGCTACGACAATCATCTATGTACTTAGAAAAAAAATGGGTCATCTTGAAAAGCGAAGATGAAGAGGAAGAATCATCTGAAGATGATGAAGCTGAGTATATACCTGAAGGTAAAGACGTATCATCTGAAGATGATGAAGCTGAGAATATACCTGAAGGTAAAGACGTATCATCTGAAGATGATGAAGCTAAGAATATACCTGGAGGTAAAGACGACGTTTCGGAAAATCCCGGTCTCGAATTAAGGCGAATGGTACGAGAGTTACGTAAGAATGGCAAATTCCAATTGCTTGAGCAGGCGTACCATGATGAAGAAGAAGAAGCAGCTGAAGAAGCTGACGAGGAAAATGAAACTGAAGATGAAGAGGAATATGAGCAATTTTTAAAAACACAAGATTTTGACGAAATTAAAGATTTTGAATATAGAGACCCATTTAATGATGACGAGGAAAATTGCGAAGAAATCGAAACAGATTCGGATAAAGCGTGGCTGGAATTTTGCGTATCCAAAGTAGATTACAATAGACTGAAAGGTGAAGATAAAGCTATGATACAGATAATTCACGGTTTACCATTTGATGTCCCATTATCTGAATGGGATCTGCAATTTTTCCTGGTAATTTTTATTATTTTACTATTATAAGTATGGTTCATTCTTAATTTGGAAATGTATATTATTGATCGGTTATTTTTCGCTTTTGTAACTATGTTAAAACATAGTACATTTATCAACAAATTTAATTTTGAACAATTTATAATTGCTTATTTCTTTTCTTTAAGATTTATATTCTTTTAAATTAATTTATTTAATGTAATTCATAATAATATATTATTATAATTCTTTAGAGCACCGCGATTTTAATATAATATGTTTTTGTAATTATTTATTTCTAAATAATTTTTTATGATATTTAGAAATACAGTACTTCTTATGCAATTTTTTCAGAGTTTATCTTTTGGAGAGGCTCATGCCTTACTCGTGGCAGCTAGGATTTTAAAAGTACCAGATCTGTATTTGATTTGTGGTACATATATTGGACTTATATTGAAAGGAAAAACAAAACAACAGGTAAAAAAGCTTTTAAGTACTAGTAGAAAGAGGCCTCTAGAAGAAATTGATTTTGACGAACTGGATAGATATTTTGATACTCTCATAGATACTAAAAGACAAAACTAAACTAATTAATTTGATTACTACAGAGAAGTATTTTATAAGACATCAGTGTACAATAATTCTGAATTATTTTGTATGCTGTACAAGATTAAATTAAAAAGAATGAGTTTATATTTAGGTTATGAATTGATAAAATGCTTTAATAAACATAATATATCGATATATTTTTAATGTAGATAAATAAATGATTTGTATGTATATGTTTTATAAATGTTTGACAATATAATAAATTTTTATTATACAGTTTCTTTTTATTTATTAATTATTCCTAATTATTAGTTCCTGTTTATAATTCCCTGTAAATTGTAATTTGAACTTTTATAGAATTGATCTGATTTTGAATTATCATTTGCAGTAGTAATATTTTTACTTATCATTTAAATAAATAAAGTTAAAAGTTTCATGTAAATAAAAATATCTGTGAGAAATTTTTAAAAAATGCGATAAAGCAAACAAAATTTTAATTTGTTAAGAAATTTTTTTGGTTTCAGTCTGTTATTGTGTGAAAGAGTAATCTTCCCTAAACATTATTCTTCGGTAGATACCTAAATAATCAGTATATAACTCAAAATAAATAAGAAATATACATAATATTATTAGTTTTCACACTGCGCTTGATAATATTCTATAAAGTCCACTAACAAACTTACAGCTCAACAATGCCTGTATTCATAGTAAGCTACTATCGATCAAAACATCGCACTCTTCCAGTACACAACCCAGCCTCGAGCCCCCAGCGGGGATAAAATAAAATCTGTACATGAGCTCCAGACACGCGCCGGCGCGAGACAATAACAGGCGGCTCGCTGCACGTAAAATTAGAGCCTGACCTAAGAAGCGTCACGTACGCACGCGCCCGCGAAAATTGGAAATTCGCGCCCGCGGGGGGTCCGCGCGTTCAAATCAATGACGTTCTCGCAGCCTGGGAAACAATATCAGCTGAATCACACGTGGTATCTTGGTCACTGGCCGGCTCTTGGTGGCTGCGCGCCGGCGAGGAGCAAAAGCGCCGCGATGACTCAGTTCTGGACTCTGGATCAGCGATTATTTCGGTAATTCGGCGTGCACCAAATCGCGGATCGTCCAGTATTTTTAGGTGAGTTCGGGCCGCCTGGCTCGCGATAGCTGGAACGTCCGAGAGTTGCTCTACTCTGGGAATCGTATACGGATTGTTTGGTTATCTTGCGGCGTTATGGACTCGCTGGAGATGTTGATGTCGGAGTGAGATTTCTGCTGAGCCGATGATACAAGCGGTAAGCGGGGTTAACTGTGTCAGTTTCGACGAAATAATGCGTAACGCTGGTTATTCGGTCTCGAGGATTCATGCGGCTTATTCTCGCAGAGGGTGTTTTGCTTCGTTTCTTAAGAGCGTATTCCTGGTTTTTAGGTCGATAAGAAATTTACGATGGAGTTATGGTTAATTATTTAAGAGTGTCTTTTTTGAGGTTTCAATGATTAAGACGTTCATTAGCCCAGATAATATTATTCGATTAATTCATATTTGGTTATATTTATTTATTAATTGTTGTCTTTAAAATAAGTCATAATTACTTCTTTTTTATATATAAGTATTTTTTGTTCAAGCTTGCTCTTTTATTCTTTTATTCTTCTGTGTAAAGTGATAGAGCTTTTCAGGAAGGTATATATATTATTAGAAAAACTTAATTCCCTTTTCCTTATGTTTTCAGTTTAAAATCAATTTGTTTATTTTAATTTTTAATGTTATCTTTGTTTGTTTTTATCTATTTTTTACATTCAATTGTAGCTATTTTATGAACTATTACATGTGTTGATTTATTGTTAATATTCAGAAAAAGTATTTAAAAATCATTATTCTGAAAAAGACTATATTTTTAATCTAAGAATCAAATAAACTTTTATTATTAAAAACCGGGAACACTTATATCATTCCTAGTACAACGTTTAAATCATTGTTAAAACGAACTAAGCATCGCATCACATGCCAATGTGCTACAGAAACACACTATACCTCAAAACCACAGCTATAAAAGAATAAATTTAAAAATCCTCCCATCTTCCTTCAAAAAAAGCCACTCAAAAACCCGACGATCTTAATCTCCCAATTAATTAGCACGGCCGATTACGCGGCATGGCGCGGTCATTATCCTCCGCATCCCCGCAGCGAATTCATGGGAAACGGACGAGATCAAAAGCAGTCCTAGAAATGCAGCGCGCGATTTTCGCGCATAAATTAAGCCCTACGCACGCGCGCGCGCAAGC
The DNA here is from genome assembly GCA_030522685.1 of Eupelmus azureus. Lineage (NCBI taxonomy): Eukaryota > Metazoa > Arthropoda > Insecta > Hymenoptera > Eupelmidae > Eupelmus > Eupelmus azureus. Next base: position 11,388 of record JAPYZA010000445.1, read on the forward strand.
ATTAATTTCAGCGCGAGGGGGCAGCCCGTTAAGGATCTAAGCCCACGCGAGCGTAGGAAATGTAACAGCGGGACAGCAACAGCAGCGACAGCCGCAGCTGCGTGAGCCGTCGCTCACCCGGATCCGCGCATCTTCAAGGAGAGATCTACATCTTAATCGAAGCTCGCTGGCTGGGTCTAAGTGGAGAAAATTTTTTGAGAGGGGCTCGGGTTTCGCGCGCTCGGTTCTGCGTCTGAAGCGGTTTTTTGTATTTGTTGTGGCGCTTTAGAGCAAAGTTGCTGTTAAGAGATGACATGAAAGATTTTGTTTTGTTGAAATGAAATTCGTTGATAAAGTTTATCAATAAATAGGAGAGAGAAAATTAACATTAAAATCATTCCTCTTGTGATAGAAAGATCGAGACATGGTCTAAAGACATGGAAGAGTTTTTAAAACTTACATTATTTAATATATAAATGAGTTGACGTTTTTAAACAGTTATTTACGAGAAAAATTATTTTGTCGACCGTTATTAAGTTTCATTTTAATTTAACGTAATTAAAAAGCGCACCATTTATCAGAAATCAAATGATAAAATAAAGCATGAACAGTTTCTATTTATGCGTAGAGTCATTTTCCTTGTAAAGTTAATATCAGTTGACGCGTCGTCGACAAACAACGTTTATAAGAACCGTGTGAAATGAATTCTAATACATGATTATCTCGTCCTAGTATTTAATTTGCTATAACTCTGTCATTCTGATAAATACATTAAAAATGTGATTATAAAAATAGGTTCGCTTACGCATCAGTTCAATACGAAAAAAACATTTATCTTTGCTATTCCAATCACTGATTCTCTCTTCGTAAGTCACAGTTACTCGAATTAACATATATACTAATGGAACTTTCTTGATACAAGTAACCACCGTCGATCATAACATAAAATATACCGTTCTAATCATAATAACGATACTTAATTATCACAAACTTCTAATAAAAATCTCACCATTCACACAACCCTCGTAATTCACACGCCACAACCAATCGCCACCTCTCGCCAAACAGCTCAATCCCTTATCCTAAAAATAATTCACATTCCCAACTCCACACACTAATTAAACTCCCAACTCCCAAACAGTCGCATCTCCAGCACCACACATATTGACCAATCCCTAGCTCGCCAATAATCGATTTCCCAGCGCGAAAAACAGCATCTCTTGCGCCATCGATCGGGCGCTCCGACGATAAGGCTCGAGAGAGCTAGGAATGCCGGGACGACGTGCCGGCAAAAAAAGGCGATCGCGCGAAATCGGCCTCAGCTCGCGCGCTCCTTTCTAAATTAATTGCCGCGGCCAAGATGGCCGGAGGGGGAATATCATTAGCGGGCGCATTCTCGAACTGGAGTGGAAAAAAAGGAGCGCGCAGGCGACGTCAATTTGTCTTGCCGGCCGATATTCCCAAGTCGCTGCCAATTGGGACTGCGCGGGATTCCGCGGCTCGGGAATTTTCATCCGCGCGAATTTGCCGAGTCGATTGTTGCCGAGATGGACTAGTTTGAAGAGTATGAGTGCCGAGCGCTAGAGTGTAATGACGGAAAAAACTGGTTTTTCACCGATGAGTCATAATAGCGCGAGGTGCTAGTTTATTTAAGAATCATGCAGAGCTAGATCGCTCGAGGCTCGATATGATCTATCTGACGCTCGCGCGATGACGCAGAATCGCAGGAATCTTTTCTGCGACTATATATCAATGAACTGCGGATTCCATTGAATGGTGTACGCATCGACGAACCCATGAATGAACCGCTCGCGCTGCAATCTCGGCTACACCGTCAGCACATCCGGTCGACGTGGCGTCACACGATCGTCAAAACAAATGGCTCCTGGTGCGTAAGGTAGCGAGCAAAATTGCCGGAGATGCAGTGTGCGCAGCTGCGTACGACATATCAACTTTCTCCTTGTGCTCCCCCTTAAGGTAGTGATAAAAAGGTTGGATGATAAGAACAGGCGCAGGTGTACTTGCTCGCGGAATCCGATGCCGAGATGGGATGTTGAGTTTCGCCTCGATGACATAATCGAGTGAGCTGGACGAGCTGAAGAGGGAGCGGAGCCTTGGACGGGTGCTTGGCGCGTTTGACAGTTTTGGGTATTGCCGATCGGAAATGAGGCGAGTCGCTCTCTCGATCGGTTAATTGGGACGGACGGCGCGTCGAGCGAAATCGCGACGATTTTTCCTCATTATTTCGAAGGCGCGCTGAGAAAATGAAGGGGGAACGATTTTAATAAAGCAAACAGGTAAAATTTTCTTGCGTGAAGCCGGCGCGGAGTCGCGTGTTGACACTGCAGAGGTGCGCGCGAGAGGTACGTGAATTTTCTATGCCCGATGAAACGATTCTTGAACAAACAGGCCTGAAAAGTCTTTCACAATCAGTGTCAACTCGACGATCGTCTCGTGTGCTCGAAGGTAAGAAAATCTTCCCAAGGTACCTGCGCGCGCGACGTTTCATTGTGTACATACCGTATATGATTTGCGTCCGTTCGGCGCGAGACGCCGGCTCGCTGTCTCTCGGCGCCGATTTTTCGGTTTCGCCTCGAAAATGTATACTTGTGTGCGCTGCGCATTCCGTAGATTCTGTTTCTTCCGTGTTTGAGAGAGTAAAAATTTTGATAACAACGAGCAGTAGACGTTGGCGTGACTTTCGAAAGGCGCGCGCGAGCGCGCAAGTCGAGGAAAAATGTCTGCTCTCTTGTCTTCGAGGTGGAAATAATTTTGCAGAAAAAGAGAGGCAGAGCGCGCGGCGTTCAAGTGGCGTTGGCGTGACAAACAGTATAAAAGCCGATTTAAAATTGATTTCTTTTCAAAGACATTCTTTGGGCGGCGATTGAATAGGCAATTTGTGTAAATAATATAGGGGCGGAGATTCGGTAATTTGAGCATAATTCGCACAATAAAATTTGCAAGAGTGTCACTCGAAAAAAGCGCATACATTCCATTAAATTAAAGCATCATTAGATGAGGATCGAGCCGGCTCAATTGCCCGGCCATCACACGTTATTAAATTCATTAGGCCACGCAGATCCCCGGGACGATAAGGCTCCCTTCGCAATTCCCTGGAAGCCCTCTTCGTTTCCACAAACCCCTGCATTCTTCGCCATTCGTCAAAGCCGCTCTCGATTCACCTCGACAGACAAGGAGAGCGAAACAATTACCCACGCACACCATCTCCTCTTTTCTGCTATGTCCACCTATATATGTGTGTGTATACACATATACACGCAGCGAGAAGCGCGCGATGCAGCAGGAGCGTTCTTCAAACATCTTAATACCGGCGAACGGCCCGCCGACGAAGGGACGGAGAAACGCGCGCAGCAGCTCGAAAGATTTCGGGAATTTCGGTAATGACTGATGGTCCGACGGCAGGAATTTTCGATCGCGCTCCAGCCCGTAGTCTCGTCCTTCTCTCTCTCGTTTTTTTTTCTTATTTTTTCTCGTTTTTTCTTGCCTTCTGAGTTATATACGCTGCAGCGCAGGGGAGTGGTCTGGACTTGGGCCAGGAATTCGCGCGTTTTCGGAGCGACAAGCGAGAGCTGAGGATACTTAGCTAGCTGCTGGAGTTTTTAGGTGCCGCAGGAGTTGCTGGAAGTTTATGGCTAGGTTGAGGATTGATGCCGAGATTCGGATCTTTTATTTATCTGCGTTCTTTAAACGCGCCGGGGAAGGGATATATATGCTTACCGTTAGTGAATTTGTCTCCTTTTTTGCACTGTCTGCGTAAAAGTGAAATATTATGGATTTTGTAACCGGGCGAGTTACTGTGCTCGCTAACTTTTTTTTCGGAGAGCTTTTTACAGATGATATTTATGAAAACTTACTTACATAAAATGTACTATCAGTTTATACTGATCTACCATTACCGTTCACAGTAACATATACAAAATCGAAAATTCATAAGTTCCCGTACATTACGTCAAACATTTTCAACACATTCCACACTATCATCAATCCAAAAACCTGCAAATACAGCAACGAACACGCGACCCTATCGCAAAAAAACATCTCCATATCCCAACCAGCACCAAACACTCTAGCTCTGCATTACTCCGCAATAGCAAAACCCGCTCACTCGTCATAAGCACCTCGAGCAGACTCAGAAACAAAGACTTTCGAAAGCCGCGCAAACGAAGGCAAAAACCACGATCGATTCGATCGCTCAAAAGAAAAAAGCTGAAAGCTTCGCTCATTAGCGGTGCGCGCGCGCGGGTTTGCGGATTAAACGTTGCCCGCGCTGCAGAGAAGAAAGTACAAACGGCAAAAGGAAAGGCAAGAGAGGAAGTCCCTGTGTGTCTGCGCGCTCGCCCACACTCGCTTGTCGCGCGCGAGCTACTATAAGCGGCATGACGTCATTTTCCGAGTCGTGACTCCACAGTCCACCCATCCTCGACGCGCGCGCTGCATTCCTCGTTGCATGTGTGTGTGTGTCTCCGTCCCCCTTTCACCCTTTTTTCGCGAGGCCTGTCTTCTTTTGGCTCTGATGTATTTTGCTCCCTCGAAGGACCGGAGCGACGCTGAGTTGAGCGCTAGGTAGTTTTTGATTGGTGGGCATTAGTTGGTTCTGGAAAAAGAAACGTTGTTCAAATTCTGTAATTGATTAGATATAGCTTAAATTATATTCAGTAAAAAATCATTCATTTTTGATAACTTATTTATTTAACATAAAGGTACAGCTTAATTTAAACATTTGAATCAAAGTAAGCTTTTTATTGTGTCAATTTAAGGTTACGAATGAAAATAAGTTAATACGAACATTAGTTTATAAATGTTATAGTCTTACGGAGAGAATCAGAGAAAGACCTACGGCGGTCACTCGTTCAGTATTACTTCCAAGTGTAGTTTAATATACGCTCGTGATATTGTAATTTCTGCGCATATCCATGCACATACTTTCTAGCATTTTACAAAATACCAAAAAATTCAAGATCGCCATCAAAATTTCTATTAACCATTGCCGATACTACAACCAAACTTTTTATTATTCCCGTTTAGCCTTAAATTTCTCCACCTCGCAGAAGCCCAAGCCAAAAAAATCCGAACAATCCTAAAGCCCTCCGCCAGCGGAATCCCGAAAAATCAGCATGCAAAATTTATACGCCACCTTCCCGCGGAATGCCGGACGTTTTTTCCCCGTGCCTCCGCCCCCCGAAAAGCGCTTGCCCCCGTCCTGATTAGAAATTCCGGCGGCAGCTATCTCTCTTTGCATCGCGATCGGCGAGAGTAGGAGCCGAGCGATGAAGAAGAAGCGGGCGCGAGCAAAAAATCGCGCTCACTCGAGCTCTCGAAACGAGAGAGGAGAGCAGCTCTCTCGTCGAGTCGCTGAACTGAGCGGGCGCGTTGAGCGATGCAGGTGGTCGCGATGAGATGCGCGATCGGCGCTTATGGAGAAAACTTAAGCTTCTTCTTGTGCTGCTTGTTTGGGAGTATGAGAGGGATAGAAAAAATGTGGGTGGTGGGGGGTTGTTTTTCTTTTGGTAAAAGTTGTGGGAAAGTGGTTTTAAAGAGATGTCAAGATGCGCATGATGGTGATGTGGAAATGTAATTGTATGATTATTAAGTGCCAAAAGTCAGCTTAGTCTGATTAGAAGAAGTAAGATTGTAAAAGATGTCGTGCATAAAGTGAAAGAGCGTAATTTCATGTTCTGTTTTTCATTTACGCTACTAGATTTTCAATTATTTACAAATCTACTGCAAAAAATAAAATTATAAAGTGTCGTTAATCTTACACGATTTGCTATAATTTCTAATGAAAAAAATCTGGAAACATTAGTGTTATTGACATATCCGCCTCTTAGATTTTTTATCTTTCAGAATGTATGAGACTTAAAGTTTATTTTTCAAACGACATATGATCTATTAATACCCTTTTTCATCGTGAGAATTGCAAAAAGTTTAACTGCATTTGCAGTTTCTCGTTCAAGAATCTTTTCTTATTCATCATTTTGAAATTTCTAAAAAATAATTCCAACGAGACCCATCAACAGAAGGTCATTAGAAACATAGTATTAGAATCCAGATTGTTAAAATTAATGTTTGTGGAAACAATTTTTTTTAATTGAAACTAACAGAAAATCTTGAAAAAAAAATCCTTACTCCCATCCCAAATTGGCCTACATGTTCACAGGCCCATCAAAGTCATAAACAACTTTTACACAAATAAATTTTAATGATTCTCTACCTTGTTCACTCTAATGACAATCCTCCACATTGAACATTAAAAAAAAAAAAAAAGAAAAAGAAAACAGAACCAACACCACCCAAATGGTCGGCCTCCTTTTTTCTCCTCGCCTCAAATTAAGACATTTTTCCCCTCTTTTTCAATAACCTCCCCCTCCCCTCGCGCCCTCCGCCAAACCCTTCCGACCATCCCGCGCGTCCACTCCCATCCTTCTACCTCCAGGTTCGTTAAATACTCCCTGTGCGCGCAGCACGTACCCTTCCCCCCCTGTCCGATAGATTCGCCGAATGGCCGCTCGCGCTCTCGCACGGCCATTAAAAAGTGTCTTTCTCTCTCTCTCTCTCTCTCCCTTGGAGCGCGCACGCGGCGGTAGGTGGAGACAACTCTCACGCCGGAAGCTCGCTCTTGCGAGGGGAAAATGAGCGGGGAGCTGCCGCCGAGAGCTGCAAAAAGAGAGCCTGCCTGGCAAAAAATTTCGAAGGGGGGAGGGGAGATTCCCGGAAAGCGCGTAAAGGTGGAAAGAGATCTTAGGATGTTCGCCGACAATGTGTATAACGAGAGGGGGAGGGAGAGGGATCGAGAGTGCTCTTTTCCGCCGATTCGATGCTTTTGCGCGCAAGCAAGCAAGCGAGTAATGGATGTGCAGGCCGAGGTTTTACGCGGCCAAGGTGAGCGCGAAGGAGCGGGATATTCTATAATTATGAAAGAGAGCTGGGATACTGAGCTTGCTATTACTACTGATGCGCCTTCGATTGCTGCTGGAGAACTGAGGTAGTCTGCGGACAGTTTTTTGATAAGCGCTTCACTTATTATTGTACAAGTTGCGAGTTGTGCTTGTTATGCTATCGTTTTAATATTAAAAAATGTTACAATTCGGTAGTATACTGTACCTTTGTAGCATAGTATATAGCTACCTATGCAGCACATTGTCTTTTTTACGTTAACAATTTATTATAGTCATTTTTGTAATTTTTATTCACTAGGAAAATATTAAGCACTAATTCTGTTAAATACATTTTTCTACATTTTCTACGTTTTATTTATACTGAAAAAAGTGTGCTGTTTTTAAAAAGAAATCTTTTTTAATGACAAGCTCTGTATTTGAACCGATATAAACTCTATAAATTATGGGTGAATGCTGTCGTTCCTTTTTGGATTGGAAAAAGGAGAAATTCATAGCATCGCCAACTTTACCATTCTTGAAGGAGAAAGCTACTAACGCAATAAAAAGTTAAAAAATTTTAGAAAAAATGTAATTTAAGGAATCTTTTTCTTTTACGATATAATGTCTCGATTTCTCACTGCAAAACAGTCGGGCAAACCGCATCAAAGTTTCTTGAAGTTCCATGATAAATTTTAAATACAACCCCTCTGAAAATCTGAGCTTATTACTCCTGTAACTTATTAATTTAGTTAAATTACAGGCCTCTTCATTAATCAAAAGTCTCAATATATATCGCTTGATCGGCTCTGGTGTAATCGAAAATTTTCGCTTCCCTTTAAGCTCCCAAAATATTTCGTTAATATATTTTTTTCATACTTTCACGTGTCCCGAAAAATTTATAAGAAGATTTGACCGATAAGAGCGTGCCGCAGATCGTCAGGTAGGTTATTAACTTGTCACTGTGCATCACGCCCATCGGATACTAAACAGACGTGAAGATTGATAGCCAACTCCCCTGGCAATTTTTGATTACTCACAGAGCAGTATTTTTAAAAAGGTGAAAAGTTAATAACTTTCACTTTGGTGTGCTAAATATTTAATTAAAAATGAATAAGCTGTAGCCTCGTGAAAATCACTTATTCGAAGTTTTAAAAAATATATTTTTTCAGCCGCTGATTCATCCTTTCTAGAGTGTCCAACCACCTGTTTCAAGACTTGCTTATACTTCGCGACAGCTCAGCGGAAATTCTGCATAACAATGTCGTACAAGATTTAATTTTATTCAATTTTTGTTTTGACTAGGGCGACGAAGAAGATTTCTATTCAGCTGAAATGCAAGAAAATTCATAAGATACGATCGGTCGGATTTTGATTCATTTGCATTTAATCATAAACTTGAAACCAAGTCAAGATGATCTTTTTGAATCATATGACCGTACCTCGTGGCTACCAAGCGATGAATCATAATCTGGATAATTTTTCTTTTTAACATAAAGGAAGCATTATTTATTAATATGAAAAGGAGAGTACATATTTTATTATTAAAATTTACTGACAGACAGCATAATTAAGAAAAAATAATTTCACTTGTAACATAAATATTACTTCAAACTTCTGAAGGATATTCCATATGATAATTTAAATGATATGCACATTTTATAATTAAATCTCAAAAAGAATTATTAAGCCGAATGAAAACCCAATCATTTATTGCGTATCTGATGTAAACACACTTCAAACATTAATAAACAGCGAAATCACAATTGCAACGCGACCAGAACACACACAAGAATACATTTCACATCTCAACCTGCTAGAATATCATAACTCTCACCTCAATAAATTAAGAGAAGAGGATATCCGAAGAAAGTAAAAAGGTCCCTGCAAAAAGGATCGCGCTGCAGGATCTATTGACATCTCGCGCGCGCATATATTCAAGGTGGTCGAATATATTACAGCCGAGAAAAAGAAGAAGCTCTACTCTCTCTCTCTTTCTCTCTCCCGAGGATTCATCTCGTCGCCTGCATTCCACACGAGGGGGCGTATTTGAATATCGTCCCGATCAGACGGAGGCGCTACCAGAGTGCCTGCCGAGCTTTTCGAAACCCGTCACTTGCCCCTATTAGAGGCTTTCTTCGCGCTGCAATACACTTGTTATCTAAATGTAGAGGTGATGTCGAGGAGGTATAGGTAAGTAGGGAAATAAATAAAAAATGTAACTGTGTTGATTAAGAAGGGGATTTTTTTGAGTTGATAAAGTACAGTCAACGGAGATGAATGGATGGAATAAATTTATAAAATGATTTTGAAAATTAAAGTAAATATTAATGCAGACTCATGCAGCGTACATGGAATTATCAGTCTTTATATTTTACTTTTAATTAGAAGTATTTTCCGTTTATCTCACTCAGAACCTTGTATTTTCCGTTTATGTCATTTCTTATGCAATAGTATAAAAAAATGTATCAAATATATGCATTATGTTTTCTAGTCTATCTTAAAAAATTTTTTATAATTACAAACAAATATTATACTACAGAATATTAATTAAATATTTATTTTAATTTTTTATTTACAATTAATAAGACAGAATGTTTAAAATTTATTTTAAATGATTAAATATAATAATTATGCAAAAGACAAATACTTTGTGCTAATAATGCATATAAAATTCATCATGCAACAATTGGGCATGCTAACAGAATACAGCCTCGAATTCTCCCTCATTTTCTCGGGGTTCCGATAATTAGAATCGAAAAATCTGGCGAACGCCAGTCAACCTGTCAGATTTTACAGCCCATTATATTTCGCTCGCTCTCGTACACGGGTGCAAGCGATATGGACCACTAGCTCGCAAAAAAAAGACGAGGGGGAGAAGAATCGCGACCTCTCCTCATAAATATTGACAGCAAAAGGAATAAAAGAACAGAGATTGACTGTCCAAATCTATCAGGATGAAGCATGCAAGCAAAGTGGGCGCAAAATCTGTATGAGTTTATTGCTAAGCTATGGAAAATATGTATTTTATAGGGGGTATGATTTATACAGTGGAATAATTTACAACGATTCTGTTTATTTGCAGTGATTTATTAAGATACATGTGGTAATTAATGATCTGCGTAGTAAAATTTACAGTAGAAAACAACAATTTAAGTATTTTATTATTATTGAAGATTATAATATTGTTATGGTATTTAAGTAATATTTGTAAAATATTAATACAATATTGATTCAATACTAATCCCGTAATATAAACGTTTTTCATGAATCAATCAAATGCAACTATTCAACAATCCAATCAATATTTCAAACCCCCATACCATAAAACAATTTTTGCCTCGATTTCTTCCTTTCAGCCACACTTTTATACCCGTAGTTGAACCACACATTACGCTACCAGTATTTCCTTGGCTTAGCATTACACCAGCATTGTTGGCTTTGCGTACTTTACCTCCTCATGCTCGTTCTGGCTCCAGAGTATTAAAATCCCGTGGCTATATTCGAGACTCAATGCCTGGTCTGATCACCCTTTTTATCCCTATTTACGCAGGCCGTTATCGCCAACCCACGCACCCGAAGTAACATATGTCCAGACGTATCCACAATTTGGGATAAGAACGACACAGCTTGTGGCGTGTCGAGGATTCCTGGCTGATTTTGCAGAGACTGTAGGTAAAAGACAAGGACACTTGATCTTCGTTAGAGAATTCCGTTAGCGAAGATGTACATTTTGGAGGAAGTAACTGTTGTTGAAATACTGTATGGTAGTGATGCTTGTTATGTTATAGTTTATTAACGAATTATGATTCCTTATAGTTGTGTGACGGTATGAAAGTAACTTGGAGTGAATACAATTTTATGAATCTGATCATTCATTAAAATTGAAAAATGTTGTGTTATATAATTGAAAATTATGATGTTATTAAAATTTTTTACGTTGGTAACAATGATTTGCTCCTAGGTCACTTTACTATAGGGGCACTTGTTACTATTCTTAACTAGCTATATCCTCCACAGTTTGTGAAATTACTTTCTCCGCATTAATCATATACAATAAATGGAAATATAGAAATGTACGAATGAGAACTCGAAAATGATCGATGGACTCTAGTGGTTGAATTTCAATAATCTCGATCAAGTCGTCGCCATAATTTGCAATTTTACAACCACATACTCACGAAGATTAATGAAAACGTCTGAGATTATCGATAAAAACGACACTTGTAACCTCTATCTCCCAGATTAGCCGAAGCAATTATCAATAAGAGCCGATGTCGCGTTCCCCTGCAACGCCCCTTTATCGTTCAATTAATCTATCTGCATATAATTTGTATTCGCCGACCACCCAACACCGAGCCCCGACCAAAATCTCTATACGCATAAAACCTCCTTTATCTCCTAGTTAATCACCTTCCACGGCAAAGGCAGAATATACCGATGCACTTCGGCGTCGAAAAACGAATTTCATCGCTCTGGAATCCATCTGCGGATTACTCACAATGCGCGTGTCTCTCGGTCTCGTTAATCGTTGCCTTTGTGATTTCCTGGCTTAAAAAAGAGGCGAGAGATTTCGCCGGCTGTCAAATTATGTGCTGGCTTACGAAGGAGCGAGCCGATAAATCAGTCGGCCGATAGAGGAACGGACACATTTTGAAGAAGGAGAAAGGACGAATTCATCAATGGCTTTCTGTGCCCGGGTAAAGGTGGGAGAGACAGAGAGAAGAAAGAGAGTCGACTAATTGGGAGTTATCGAAAACCAGCGCATGGGTGTGGGTGAGTCTGTGGAAAGAGGAACGAATGGAAGATAGACCAGAGAGACTTAGAATTAGCTAGACACGCTAGAATAGATAAGAATCAGGATTAGATCAGTATTTGCTAGGTCTGATGGTGAAATCTGAATGGAAATAGGATCGTTAAGTATATTAACCTGTACAACAATTGACTTAATTTTCTCATTCATTCAAAGGAAATACTTTATCGTAACTTTTGGTAATAACAGATACATGAAAAAATGAATTATGATAACAAGTTATAAATAAAATAAAGTAATCCTGTAAGGTAGGTAATAACAAGTGCATAAGATCAGACGCTCTCACACGTCACTATTGCACGCTCTCAATCGGCCAACTCAATCAACATAATTGACAAGCAATCACGACACCAATTAATCACGTCATCCACTCCACCAACGAACCAGCCGATCCCCCCAATAAATCACAACTATTTCAAAATAGAGTCCTCCAATCACCCGAATCGAATTCCGACAAGCTAGACCCAGCAAACAATGCGGCTCATCCCAAAAAAGAGCGAGGAGCAGCAGTCAGGCAAGAAAGGACCTCACTACCGGTTCATCCCGATCGTCCGATCGGTACACAAGCGGCCGATCGGCATAGATCGGCAGCGAGCACCGCTAGACACTCTCCCTCTCTTTCGCGCCAAGGACACTGGGCTCGTTGGCCGGATCGCGCTTGCCCCGTGCAAAATCCCGGCGGGGCCACCCGTGCGCTAAGCTAAAGCTACTCGCAACCCGGTTTGTTCCCACGTACGGCGCCCCGGGCGGTTGCGCTCGATTTCTAGCAAAACTCTCGGAGGAGCGAGAGCGAAAACGAGGTAGCGAGAGGGTCCAATACAGCCAAATTAAAGACGCGCGCTCGCGCGCGAGCTGCCTCCTACGATCGTTGCCGATCTAAGCCAGCCGGCGCTGCATAATTATTAAAGGAACGTCGTGTAATTGGACGTTGGAGCAGCGCGCCTCTCTCTCGATCCTTCTTTCTTTCTCACCCTCTTTGCACGTGTACGTGTGTAAGCGGCTATGTGAGTGTGTCTCGTTTTCACGTTCTTTTACTCCGCTGGTCTTGTGCTGCTTTTGTTTTCTGCTCGTCGTCCTTTTTTTGCTTGCCGGGTCTCGCTTCCTCTTTTTCGTTTTGTTGCGAGTTTTTTAAACTCAGCTGCCTCGTGCGTTACGAGCGCGCGAACACGCGCTGCTGAAAATTGGGACGAACTTGTCAAGGTATTAGAATTTTTCGTCTTTGCATTCCGGGATGGGGTAAATGAGAGGCCTGATGCAGACTGCATATTTTCGATTTTTAAGTATATGGCCGGCCGCCGTGTGGAATTAGGTACAATTAGGAATTACGGATTCGATTTGAATCCGGGGCATGTAAGTATGCTTATTAGGCCGCATTTTCACCTGTTCTATAATTTTGGACGCTAAGAAGATGAAATTTACGAATTATCTGACAGGTACCTGTGTTCTATTTTATTTTTACTTTTTATGTTCCATCTTCATATATTTACCGAGATCATAAAATACTTTGACAAATTTCATTGAAATAATTACTCACGTAGGTATTAGAAAGAAAAAGGTTCTCTTAACAATACTGCACACAACTTCTAAAATAGTTATTAAATCATAAACACACTCACCAAACGAGTCATCCACATTCAGTACCATAATAAATAAATTTTTTAACCAAACCCAAATGACGGATACTCCTTTTTTCAAACCGCGCCGATAATGTATTGGCGCGCGGCCAATGTGGAAAAAAATTTACGCATCTACCTTTTGAAAGAAGCTAATTTATACATAACCCCGGTGATGTCATTTATATTCCCAGGCCTCCTCCCTTCGCATTATCCGGACGTGCGACTCTCTAAACTCTTCGTAAATTACACCTCGACTCGTGAATCTCAGCGAGGCATTTCTCATACATGAGCGCATAGAACAGCGCGTTTCCAAAGTGTTGTACAGCCGTAATTCTGCCAGGACCATCTTTCTCTTCGCTTTATAAGGTTACGCATGCGTTCTTTTACGGATTCCGTTGGACGTCGTGGTATATCACGGATCGCAACACGCCCATGATACCTCCTCTCTCTCTCTCTCTCTCTTCGCCCCGACTCTTTAATATGTGGTTACACTTAGCGGGCAGCGCACTTTTTAATTAACGCTTCGTTTTTACGAACGAGATAGGTGGATATTGAGCGCGCGGATGAATAATTTTGGAGGGGTTTGTGATGGAGATTTAATATTTTTAGGCTTCGTTGGTAGATTTCAGTCGTGTTAAGAACAAAAGTGTTTTTAAATATTTTTTTAAATAATAGTATTTCAGCGAGTAATCCAACTCATATCCAATGTTCTAATACCTACCTACTACAAAATAATATGGTTGAATTTTTTTATTTAGAGAAAGAAAAAATTATTAACAGTTGACAACCATTTTTAAATAAGCAGATTTTCTATAGATAAATTTTCTATTATGCAAATAAAATAAAACTATCTATGTATCTATCTATGTATCTACAAATACTGTAATAATATTGAAGTAATATTGAGTTAACTAAGTAAAATCATATATTGAAATTTGACACAAACTTTCAATTCAAACTTTAACGAATTCAAAAAGCTTTAAATAAAAATTCTATTCCCATGTTCAAATTCAAATACACAGTACGAGAATTTAATTTAAGTCCAGGCGTATATTTCTGCTTATAAATTATTGCAACTTATCGCTGCACTCATGAGATATTATCGACGTAAATCTAGGATTAGGCTTCGCACGGTTATTAAATTCTTTGTGGCCGTTTCACGCCGAAACTTGCGGGGCCCGAAGAAAACAAAGAAAATAAAAAAGCCTGGGAGTATCCGCGGACAATCGGCAGGCGGCATGCCGTCATCGCGATGCGCGCCGCGCAGAAAGAAAGACAACCAGGGGGAACGAGAATAAAAAAGGAAAGAGTTCAGCGAACGAGAGCATTCCACAAATCACTAAAAAGTGAAATATGCCGTTAGCGGTCCGCTAAAAGAAGCCGTGGAAGGAGGAATATTCATCGCCGCGGCAGAAAAGTTGCCAAGGTGTTTCGAATACTTTCCGCATGACTAAAAAGATTAATAATTTTATTTTTACACGAGCGCTCCGCAACTCGCCGCGCTTTTGCATATGTATACTTAAGGATGAATGCAGAATCAATAATTCTTATTATAATCGTAAATATGACTTCATAGAGTCTTGTGTACGAGCCATATGTAAATTTTTTTTGTATTTTATGCGTGTCATTCTAGGTGCACTAAAGTTATTGTTAAATTAAGACATTATCATTATTGGATGTCATTCTTGGCTCGGAAATTTATAACTAAGAAGATTAACGATTACTTTGAGAATTTTAAAATCGGTTTTCAATAAAGCAAAAATAAGTTAATCATTAGGTTTTGTTTCGTAAATTGTACAAGAAATAAATGCATGTATCAGTCAAATTATGATTACTTTTGACATAATATTGGGAGCATAATATGTATCTTAAAATTTAAGGTTTACTCGCAAACTTTGAAAAAATTCAGTAAATTAGCGCATAACTTCCCTTAAATGTAGCGTTTGCGTTTCACGCTAATTATTTGTCAATTATCTTATTTCGAGCAAAGCCATTACAAAACTACATATTTTCAATGCAACTCTACACTTTCATGTAAATATTTTGCAATGTGGCATATTATCCTGACTATTGAAAACCGGATAATTAGCAGAAATATTGAAGCATAATTTGACGAAATTTGAAAATTATTTTGAATCATTACTTCTTAATCTCCTACTTTCTGCAAGCTGTTAATGTACATTACTACTTATTTGTGCAGTTTTTGAAAATTCGAAGAAAAAAAATCAATAGTGAGGTAAGTGTGCTAATGACTGACAGTAACATATGTAATCGTTCAAAATAATATTTAATTTTTATATATCTAAACAGTATTTAATATATGGTTATATGAGCTTTACTATTTAACTATTAACCTTTAGAGAACTAGTTTTTTTTTATAATATTTTTAGTTTAAGTACTAGGATTTTAGTACTAAAGTATATGAGTTTAGTGGCTTTGGATCTTCTAACAATTAAAGATTATAAATTAAAAATTATAAGTCTTTTAAGACCGATATATAAAAATTAAACTAAAATGAATTATTTTTTACAGTCATATCTACTTATAGTACTTTAATCTTATTATTATAAATATATAACTTATTAGAACTGAAAGGTCTAGATAATGGGAAATTTTCGATTTTGCTTGGTCATGTACTAGTATATCTAACTTATAAGCGATTCTTTAAAATATAAACTATCGTATATCGATAAAAGTCGATTTTTTAAAAATATTTTTTCAGATAGCAAATATATATACATTTTTCTAAATATAAAATATTGTTTGAGGAAAAAATTTCTTTTTGTTTGCTTAATATTCATATACAATTTTTTAAGGATCTTAAGGAGTCAGACATTGGGATGTTTACTTTATATTTTGTACATTTTGAAAAGCTACACAGCGGGGAGTAAAATATTAAAACATGTTGCTTTTACAAGTAGATCGAATAATTTATATTTTTACTTTCTTGAGAGTCAAGGTAGCTTAAATCAAAAAATCTGTCATTGTGGGCGAAAAATAAGGAGTTCAAACTTTCATTGCAATAATACATACAACAATCATACGAACACAAATTTATGATCGAGGAAACTTATAAAATAACCAGCCTCGCATACTTCAAACACGCAAACCATCAGTTTCTCATACGTCAATTTCCGGTTCCAAAGTAGTTACTAAATATTCATAAAGAACCCATAACGAATCTTAGAAATCATTTCTCCGCTTCTCAATAACACCGCATTATAATCCCCAAAAATCCATGAAATCGGCACCTCGCAAAAGATTTCCCGTGGACCCAAAATCACGGCGGTCTCGAACAATCAAAAAAAGGAATTCGGAAACCGAATATATCTTGCGAGGACAAAAAAAGAGGCGCAGCGTACCTACTAATATTTTTATTGGCCGTAAAAATCGTGCTTCGCGTGTCGACGGTCAGCGAGAGAGAGAGAGAGAGAGAGAGAGAGAGAGAGAGAGAAAGAGAGACAAAGCCAGATCGACCACACCGGCGGTACCGACGAATATCGCTGTGGTTTTTTGCGCCAGTTTGTGGGTGCGCACGCACGCTGTGTGCCAGGATTGTGATTTAAACGGTGGCGAGGGGGATATAAGAGCGAAGATGTTGCGAGATCGTATGAGATTATATATTAAGCCTTGCGGTTATGGCCCTGCGGATCCTTTACGAGTTGTAATGAAGAGCACTTATGAGGATTGTTTTATACGTGTGAATTAGGATTTTTATGTAACGTATTTTTATTAAGAAACTTTATTGCTGATGTCTGTTTATCAAAGTGTGTAACTTGTTTATATTTTTATTGTTCTTAAGAGGACATCGTATTTTATGCCCTAGTCTAACTTCAGTTTTTCAAAAAATTTTTTTTAATAAATCAGATGATACTTGTGATTAAAATTTTAAACTACTAAACAATTTTTTAATTATAATAAATTAAATATAGTTGAAAATTGAAACTTTCTGTGTATATTTGTTAATTATTCGCAAATAAGCCATATATTTATTTTTTTTTCTAAAGTGTTTATTTAGTTTAACCTAATTTATTGTTATTCATTTGTGAAAAATTAATAATTTTGAAACAAATAAATTATTTTAAAGCCAAAATACGAATCTGTACTAGTAGTCATCGGTACGAAATATTTTTTTCTACAAGGTACTTTAGTCATTAAAAAAATAATAATTTAACGATTACGGCTAATTTGAAAAGGAATTAGAGCGCAATTGAGTGTAACAGCCGCTTAATAAG
>JAPYZA010000446.1:0-41884 GCA_030522685.1 Eupelmus azureus
ACTATTGATACAATATTAATGCAGTATTTATTAAACACCTGTGAAATATTATTGCTAAAACATTAGCGACAATAATAATACATTGCAATATCTTTTTAGTATTTTAACAACATTATTATAGATTTGTGTTATATTCTTCTATATAATATTGTTACAGTTATGTTGCTGTAATATCTATAATATATTGCCGAGGCAAATAATTGATGCAATAATGGTACAATATTGATTTAGAACCTACATTTTAAGCTTTTATAAACTTTTTACTTCCAGATTTCGCACTTTTGAGTTTAAAGTGTACGCTTACAGACAAAAAAGCAATAATATTCTCTCCTTTAACCAGCAAAAAACCCAAAAAAACAACAGTACACCCTAACAAAAAAATATCGATGAGCATCATTACAGCTCTCAACCCCCTTGTAAAAGTGAATAAAAGTGTTAAAAACCATCGGGTTCGTGCGGCGAATGCTCGGCAGATCAGCCCGCGGAGAAAAAGCGAGAGGGAAGCACCCAGCAAACGCGGAGCAACCCAGCTCACGTACTTTAGCTCTCTCTCTCGCGTTCCTCGCGCTGGTGAATCAGCCATGCGAAAATTTGCCCTATTTACAGCTCTCTGTGCAAAAACGATACGTTAAGCGTAAAAAATCATCGAGTTTACTCACCTTCGTAGACCCAGTCTGGTACTCCGTTATAGATGGTGCCGAAGGCGCCGGTTACGGTGATTTGATAATCATCGGGCTGCTCGGCTTGGGGTCGGTAGTAGATGTTGCTTTGGAATACGTAGACCAGAGCGTTGCCTTGCGGTGCCCACAGGGCCAACTGCAGGCCTGATGACTCGTTACCGCTGAGCAGGGTTTCTTGCCTGGGGAATTAATGGTGAGTTCTTAGGTCGTTGAGTTCGCTTGGCTTTTTTGTTTTTGTGCATTTTTTTGGTTTGTGTTTTAAAAATGTCGAGGGGAAGCTTTCTTTAGGTGATTGTAACTTATAGCTCTTTGTGAATAATTATACATAATAAAACAGACGGGCTTTTCGTCGAAGGAATGAAAAAAATGCATGCTCGTGTTACTGCAGACGTATAAAATTTCGAAATCGTCCAAGTGAATTTAGAAATTGCATAAGTGCACGGCTGAAAGGAACAGACGATGCAGGGAAATTCATGAAACTTTCCTCTCTCTTGAGCACGCGGGCATTACGCCTGGAGTACGCTTTGCGAAAGCTCGCAATGTAAAACTGTATGGCAAAATAATTGAAAGAAAAGCCCGTTCGGCCCGTCAGGAAAAACAATTTTCTAAGTAAACCAAACGAAATTTCCGAACAATATAGCTCGAAAAAAGCGTCGATAAAACATCCGACCCCCCCGAAAAATCCACCCGTTTGCTCGCAACATTTTCAATCGAGCAAATGGACACGTGGCCGTATAACCAGGCGCGCGCGCATCAGAGGGAGCCGATCGCGGGCTCGACGTTGACGTCGAGAGGAGCGCGCGCTTGGCTCTGTATATGAAAGTTACGCTGCTGGCGGCGTCAGGAGAACGAGAAGGGCGGAACTCGCCGAAAAAAAGCCATAAATAAAGCCGCGGCGCGTCGTACATATACAGCCCTCTGCCGGTCGGCCTGTGTGTATTCATGCGGCGTACGAGGGCAGAAACGAGTATAGCCCTGGCACCGCTTTATGACGAGCCGCGCGCGCGTCCCTGTGTCTAGCTAGACGAGACGTTTTCTCTTTTTTTGCCCCTATAGTGCGCCTGTATAACTCGCGGCCCGGGGGCGGCTTTATACGAGCTACGTACGTGCAGCATCTGAGAGACAACTGCACGCTCGCTGGGGCGAGTGTCTATATATGTATGTCGTTGCCGGAGGCCCGGAGTTGCACAAAGGATAACAACGTTATCCAGAAATTCTTACGGGTCACTTCTGCGAAGGAGGCCAGTCGAGAGGAGGAGGAGGAGGAGAGAGAGAGAGAGTGAGAGAGAGAAAGAGGCGAGGGAGGAAAGCGAGTGGATGGACAAGCGGGGGAGGAACCGATCGATCCCAGTTGCCTGCGCTTGCTTTTCTTTTTCTGCATTTGCCGAGCGGCAAGAGAGATCCGAGCCTGAGCTAATACGGATTGTATTGTGGAAGAGTGCGCGCGGCCCTCTGAAAAGGGAATGTAGGCTGCGAGGCCGGGAGTCGAGGGTGAATGGAAAATAATTCACGTAAATGATGGAGTGTTTATGGAAAGAAAATGGAGAGGTTTAGTTTTTTGCGGATGGCGAGATGGAAGTTAAAAATTAAGGGTTTACTTTTTTTATTGTGATTTTTAAAGGAATGTTTGTAAAGTTTGACGGTACAGTGTCATGAAAAGAAAGCTTTAATATTATCTAAATTTAATCACAATAAAACTATTGTGAATTTCGCAATATTAAAACAAAAAAGATGTGACTAGAAAGAGCAATATTACTGAAATACTACTAAGATAGAAAGTAGCCAAGATTAAAAATCGTAGAAACAATTCCTGTTAATGGCATAGGTTCCTCAAGGCATAATTCTGAAGCGATTGTTATCTATATGAATGATATATTAAATTAGCACATCACGCGAGCTACGCACGTCTGCACATATTTTCATAGTTATGATAAGCAAACCTCAAATGCTGGCAATAAATAAAATTAATGCGATTAAATTCAAAAGAGCCAATTAGAGGATTAATTATTTTCGCCACAAAGCTCAATCAATGGATATTCTATATAAAAATGGATATTGCGTCAAAAAGCAATATTATTTAAAGATTCTTTTGTGCCAAATATTTAAGATTTTTTATACATGAAATAGGATGGAATATGTCACGTATCATCATTTAATAAATGCATACTATGAATAATTTTTGTTACTTATATAATATATAATATAGATGATGAAATAGCTTTAAAATTAAATCCTAAAAGTTGTTTCAAATTAAAGAAGTTTACTTTTAATTATTTTTTTAGAGGATTTTATAATTAAATAGCACTGTTTTTAGATTATTAAAAAATATTAAATGAATAATATAATATAATAATAACATAATAATGAAAAATCAAATTTAAAATACTAACAGTAAACGTTGAAAGATTCATTAAAATTTATAATCAACTCAAGTAAAAACTATTAAATAAAAATATAAAAATTACTTTAAGAATCCATGATTAAAAAATCTACTTCATCATTACGTTTTCTTTGAAGAAGTTAATTGCTACTTTTTTAGTAAATCAAAGGTCCACATAAAAACTTTTACTTTGCCGGAAAGTTCAGTTGGATAACACTTTTTGACCTGAGCGTCAAAAAATATTTTCTTTTTATATTTTATCAACTTTTATCACTTTTTATACATTTAAAACTTTAATACAAATTTTATAAAAATAATTTGTTTTTTAAAATGTAAAATAAATATTTAAATAAATAAAGATTACTGAATTGATTCGAAAAACTTTGAAATATTAAAAATGTACAATGATTGCATGTTTATAATTAATTAAAAAAAGTATTTGCTTAATTGATTAGATATTATCTATTGCCAAGTTACAATAATGAAATATTGTAATAATGAAAATGGTATGCTTTTTTAATCTTATAATGTAAAAAGTACAAGTTTAGAAAGACATATTTGACTACTTATTTTAATTAGTAACAAAAATATCATTATAAAGTTTATATGCTTTGCAATAATCTCAGTAACAAAATAAATGCTAAATAAAGCTTGCATTGTTTCTATTAGGTCATTAATAATTTATATATTAATTATAATAATTTATATATTAATTATAATGACCTAATAGAAACAATGCAAGCTTTATTTAGCATTTATTTTGTTACTGAGATTATTGCAAAGCATATAAACATTATAATGATATTTTTGTTACTAATTAAAATAAGTAGTCAAATATGTCTTTCTAAACTTGTACTTTTTACATTATCGCTCATACATAATTCTGTAGAAAAGTTAATAAGTAAATCTTTCGGAAACTTTTATTAAAAAAAAAAAAAAGAAATTAAAAAAAATTTTTTTTTAGTGAACTTGACAAAATTCTAGTATTTACATTCTCGACGAATGAAGAAAGAATTGTCCTACATGTAAAAATACTGTACCACTTAAATTTTTAAACAAATATTTCATAATCTCGAAAGGCTCATCTCCCGAAGTAAAACCTCAGTCACCTGTAACGAGTATTTGACAGACACTGAAATATTTCCCGAAAATTTCGCCTAAATGACTCGCGGAAATTCGCTCGTCGCAACGTCGTTAAGAAACGAAAAGCAAAGCGAGACGAGCCGCGCGGCGGGGATTAAAAGTGAGCGCGAAGCAAGAAAAGAAGAAGCTAGGGAAAACGAGTATACACACAGAGAGACTCGTGGGTTTCACGCTCGCAGGGCTCAGGGTTGCCGCTCGCGGCGGTAGTTTAAAGTTGAGATTTACAAAGGGAAGAAGTGCATTCTTCGAGGAGGCGAGGAGAGTGGGGGGGGGTCGACTCGCTTAAAGCAATGTCAGCGCGAGCGCAATGTATAAATCCACGGATGAGAAAGTTGGCGATCCTCGGAATACGCGAAAAGGTATATTAAGTCGGAGGAGTGGGAGGATTAAATTCGCGCTCGCGGCCCCCGCGTACAGTTTGTAATTTGCGCCTAAACGAGGTCGCTGCTTATACTTATTATGGTCTGGGTGGGATTAAAATGCACATTTAAATTTCAGCTCCCCGGCTCCTCTGGCTCCTCACTCTCGGGCCGAAATAAGTTTGAAATATGATTATACAAGTTAAGTGTTGCGATGAGCCTACGGCTCGTTTACTTACAGCGTCTCGAGGTTCACGATCTTGTACTGGGCCAGGTACGTGTGACGGAAGAGCTGAAACAGAAAAGAGAAACGGGTTGATTTTCATTCTCATTGAAATTCACTACTGTGCATTTTCGGAATATTACACCCCTAGCAGCCGCCGCCGCCGCGGCGCAACTTCTAGCCAACGCAGGCAGAAGAGCTTTACTTTCTCCTCTTCGCGGAGCTCCTCGCGGAACCGGCTCGGAAATGACACGGAAACTTTTTTAAATATTCCGCGGACTTCATCGCAAATTCTATTCTCGTTTCTTATTACACTTGGATGCATTATCATAACTGATTCAATTCATCCTTTATTACCTCTGATATATATGCTCTACTTAAGGAAGCGCTTCTTGTAATTTATTTTCAAAAATTCAGAAGCCGCCGGGAACAATTGATGGAATATTTTCGTAACTTCCTACGGACTGATGAAAATGTCGTTGCATTAATAAAATTGTCGAACGTTCGAGCTGACACGATTTTTCTTCTTTTTTAATACATCATTCTTAAACTACTGATTTAATTTCTGATAAAAATTGAAAGATCGCTGTAAACTTCTTAAAATTGTTCAAAGAAATTTTGAAAAATGGTTTTAGATTGTGTTCAGGAAGTAGCAAGTTATGGTTTCTAGAGTTTAAATTTTCGTGTTTTGATCTATACCTTAACTTTTTTATCTATATTACGAAAAACTTTATTTATCATTCATTAAAAAAAAAATACTAAATTTACAGAAAATATTTATTTTATTATAATCAATTTACATATATGTAAATATATATTGCAAAACAATTTTGTTACATTACAAGTTTTTCGTTTATAAAATTAAAAATATTACATTACTACACTTTAATATATAATTTTATTATTTTAGATCTGGAAAACGACTATGTAAGTAGTTATAATTATAGATATTTACATTCAACTTAAAGTGTGAGCTGTTCGTTGAATATTTTGAGTTGGTTCTTGACATAAAATGACGAATTTAAATTTTATACGTTTTGTAGTAGAGAATATAGAAACTTGGCACGTACTTCTAAAAGATCACCCGCTGAATTTTACTTAAGCAGTACTTCTTATTTCTAAAGTTTACTTTTTACTCTCATAAATAAAGTTGTTGATTTGCGAAAATTATATAGTTATACTTTTGGAATTGCGTCAAAGCACAAGTATTAAAAATTATAAATTATTAATAAGGAGAGAAAAAATTTATAATGAAAAGCAAACCTGAAATTTATCATCTAGACAAATTTTTAGAAATTCAAAAACATCTCTTTTTTTAAAGATAATTTTATAGTTTCAATTTAATTTTATTTAACAATATAGTTTGTTTAAGAAAGCAATAATTTAACATATGGATACAAATCATGCTTACATTCAATACGGCCGGTCTGTTTATTCATTTCTCTACTTGCACTGCTTCTTCTCTGAAATACACCCCGCACCGGGTATATATCGCGAAGCGTAAATTTGCATCAGATAGCTCGCAACTCAATATTTCAGAATTCGATACACACACCCTCAACAAAGTCACGTTCCCCTTAATGAGACTTCTAAACTCACATCTCCAACAAGCCCTAATTTCTGCACGTCACCTCCATTATTTTCATCCACCAAGCAAAAAACAAAAATCACCAGCAAAGCGGCAGTGCAGCAACTTATTAAAAATGCCATACTTGGAAACGATCCCGGCGGCAAGATAAACGCGCCCAGCCGATTTCCCGCCAATAAATTTAAAGCTTACGAGATATGGCGCAACGCGATGCATCAGGCATCATCAATAATACTCGTCGATATACAGAGAGAGGGAGAGAGAAGCGCGTGCGAAGGCGCGAAGGATTCATGGCGCGCGACGCGCTATTTTGCCTCCATTAACTCTTTCACAGCGCGGCACCGTAAATCACGCGCACTCCGGCCACCGATAAGGATCGGAATAACGCCATTTTCACGCGGTGCGAATCATTGTCACCATCGCGCAGCCACCCCCCCCCCTCGCTCCCTCGAATATCGATCGGTTTTCGAATATTTCGTGTTTTCACGCCCTCTCCCTTCTCTTCCTCCTTCATTTCGCTTTCTCGTTATTTTTCGATGCTTTGTCGGGTCATGGGCCTTTTTTTTTACGGCCAGACAAAGTGCCGAGACATTTTTGTTCGATCAACCATCACTCGAAATTATTCGCACTAGTAGCGCAAAAAGTACCATCTGTCAATTGCAGCCGCGAATCGCGAGAGCGCGTTTCTGTATTGGGATGCTACTCGCGGCTTCTTCAAAAGCGCATCCGAACTTTCAAGTACAGATTTTCGAAATAAATGTCGGCTCTTTACTTTTATTTATCGCGGCAGGTTATTTGTGGTTTGCGGACGAGAAAGAGATGCTGATCAGAGAATTGGGTAAAGGATAGGAAAAAAAGTATTATCGGGAAAAGGCACTTTTTTGTTAGAAAAAAAAAGAAAAGAGAAAAACGGTACTAAACTCTCAAACTAGATTGGGCAATTTTGGGAATGCGGTCTATGTATATGCATTCAAATCTGGCACAATGTATATTGTTGCAGATATCGGAGCGAAATCCATAGAATTTATAGTACACCAGCCCCTGGAAAGCCATTGAAATTTGAACAAAACCTGCCAACTTTTTTCAATACGAAAAAGTTCTATTATAGAAAATTAATACTTATCTCCTGTTAAATACGTTTTTTGCAAACAGTTAAAATTCAAATTATTAACACCTTCTCAATGAGCAGTAATCGCCTCGAAAATATCACCGACTCGTTATTATAATTTATAGCTACATTACAGATTGAAATTTTAATCCGAGTCAAAAGTATCAAAAAGCTATCAATACCACAGCGCCATTGGAAGAATATCAGGAGATCAAAACACCCAGCCTCGACAATATGTGACAAAAATTATCGAAAAGACAATAAATACAGGCCGCCCAGCGCTAAAAGCCGATTTAACTTTTACACGAAGCACGCGATAATGCCGCGTATAATACCCCTCAATATTTATCGTCGTTAATAGAGCTCATTGCCCGCGGTCGGAATCAAGCCGAAATTCATCATAAAAACTAGTACAAACCAGAGAGAATCGCGCAGAGAAAGCCAGGAGCGTGCTTGTGCTCCCTTCGCGGCAATTATTTAACTGTAAAATTAACCAATTAAAATTCGTCGCTCGCGATTCGCGCTGGGCGAAAATATCGCGCGGGGCAGCTGATTGGGCGATTAGGGAATCAGCAGCCGTGAGGGCTTAAATTGGATTCGATTGGCCGATTGTGCAAAATTGCGCGCCGCGCTAGTGCCTTTTTTTCACGCCATTCTCATCAATCGCCTCTACGAGCGCGTTCTCTGCATTTTGCGAGAGCCGTTTTCAATTCGCAGCCGCGAACAAATCGGCGCGGCTCTCCCGAATTCACAGCGCCAGAAGATAATCGCTTTCAAGCCCCTCTGGCTTGTACCGAAATCGGCTGCGCGAGCGCCCGCGGCTAGTTTCGCTGTGAGCGAGTATTTATAATCGTGTATTATATTTCGCTTGTTTGTTTTAGCGAGCGACGCGAATGGATGTCGGATTTTCAAAGGCTTTGTTTTTTTTTGTGTTGAGAGTAGGGGAGCTTAGAATGTTTGCGGACGATTTTTGCGCGCGGGTAAACGCCGCTATACTGGATTATTTGCACTTTTTTGCGCGGGATATAGCTCGATTTACCGTTTGAATATATGACGTTTGTGTTTATCGGGTGCGATTCGACGCGCTTATTTTTCTAAATCTGTCAAGATTTTTTTCGAGATATTGCCGCCAGGTGCGCTTGTCGCGCTCGATAGCATCTTTATTTTCCTGTTGTATGGATTTTTAGCCAAATATAAGCTTTATTTTTATGGATTTATTTTTGCTCGACATCAGGTACTTTTTTAGGGCAACAATCAGCTGTTACGTCACGCGACGATATCGATAGAAAAAGGAGAAAGAGAAATGGCGATACTGTGCTTATTCCCTGGTGGTTGCCAGGCGTCGTAAAATGCTAATATAGTGATTGTCAGTTAAAGTTAAAAAATCAAACTACAACTGGTGTATGGAGATAGTGTCAGGTGGTAAAAAGAACGCTTCATTTGCTCTATCTTTCCCTTATCATTATTCATTGGTACACAATGTATATTCCATCCTTTAAAGTTTTATTTTCTAACCTTATAAAGGAAATTCATTGAACGTAAAGTAGTTAGCTGTTTATAAAATAAGTTCATTTCTTTTTGACATAAATCGACAAAATAAAAATTAATTCTTACGAGCTTTGAAATGATAAAAAGCGATTTACAAATTGAAGTAGGTACATGTTATAATACTCAAAGCACACCTTAGGTAGTTACAATAGTGTCAATTGTACTTGCTCTAAAAGGAAAACGTAATTAATTAACCACTTTTTGTCACACTCCACAGAGTTTAATTATTTCCTCAAACTTAATTGTACAAATTAAATATACGGCTATTGTACAATTACACAATGTACCTCTTTTCT
Organism: Eupelmus azureus; assembly: GCA_030522685.1. NCBI lineage: Eukaryota > Metazoa > Arthropoda > Insecta > Hymenoptera > Eupelmidae > Eupelmus > Eupelmus azureus. Next base: position 9,326 of record JAPYZA010000446.1, read on the forward strand.
GCGAAAGCTTTTAACAGCTTTTGTACATACACCGCTTTTTTATTACTTTACAATTTATGCTATAAAAAATTCTCCCCACTCTTGGTAAATGATAAAATCTTAACACTTAATAGCAAAACTTTCGAAAAAAAAATTTTACTCTCCCAAAAAGACCATTTCAAACTTTGAAAATCTGCATAGCAATTACCGACCGATCCAGTACTTACTATTCACGAAAGTGCAATTCCAATTTTCAAACCTTTCTTAAAAATCTTTCGGAAAACCCGAGACTCATTCTAATGCCAGTCGCGCCTTGTAATCGTCTTGTTCGACGCGCCCACAGCAAAGAGGTGGGTAGAAAGCGGTGGGTAAGCGAGTAATTGTAGAATCGCGTCGCGTGGTCAATTAGCGTGTGAAAAAGCCACAGCGACGCCTGCAGTCACTCGAGGCCAGGGCTCGCGCCACAGAGCGCATTGAGCATTCCGCATCGTTCCGAGGGAGCTTTTAAAGCTATCCCGAACGCCAAATTAATTTCGCCTTGGAAATGCAGAGCGGCACTCAAGGGGGCGTCCGCGCGAGCTCGCAGCTCCTTTTGCCGGGGTTAGTCGAGAAAGGAACGCGTTTAGGTGTACGACTCCTCTGCTCTTTATGCCTATGTAGCACTCTCAAAAAATAAAGTAGCGAGCGCGAGACTTTTTCTTTGGGGGGGGGGGGGGGGGGGGAGGGGGGGAGAAAAAAGGAGGAATGTTTGAATGCATGGACTTTTCTAGAAAGAAAAAGGAAGAGGGAAAAGTGTAAAATGTGTACACGGAGAGCGGGAGTCCGGTAGAAATTACTGTAATGTCTTGAAACGGTGGAGCTGGCTCGCGGACGTGAGGGAAGTTACTAAGCTAACAAAATTTAAAATAATTATAGTTAAGTTTCAGTTAGGTTGAATTTAATATGAAATAATACTTGAGTAATTATTTTCTTTCATTTTAGAATCTCGTTCTCTCTTTAGAAGATAAGTACTTTAATAACCCTTTGAACACTTTTCTTTTAGTTACTAGTTAATAAGATTTAGAATTACATACAACATATATTTTTAATAAAGTTATTCTATTCTGTTATAAACTCTAGAAATATACAATACTCCATGAATTCGTACGTACATTTGCGTCAAACTTTATGATAATACCGCAGTTTATTGAACCAACGTAAATTTATTGAACATTATGTGCAGAATCTACATGCTATAAGCATTATGTACATTTTCCACACTATTTATCCTAGAAGCGTGTTATTATACCTATTGTTTTAGCACTTTATCCATTTTACCAACGCCATATCCAAAAATAACAATTCTGTTGACTTACAAAAAAATTGTCTAAAAACGATTCCCAAAAAAAGCTCTAACAAAATATTTCCAAAACACATTTTACAGTTACACCGGTACTACGGCCCGTACACCCTCGTTTGCCTCAATGCACGCTCTCGCGCGGATCGCACATATCTCCAGATTCGCGCCGCGCCCGGAGCATGAATTTTCATTTTTATCTTGTAAAACTACTTCCCTCCGTCGCGTAAAAAGGCTCTCCGCTTTTGCCCGCGTCTGTCCCGTCCATAAAACTGTTTAAAACGTATCACTCCCGGCCACGCGCATCCATTCCAAACAATTTTTCAAACGACGCTCTCGGCCGGCGCGCGACGACCTCTTAACGGGAAGAGCAATTTTTCTTGCGCGCAGCAGAGTAGGAGCGGCTTAAATTTTTGTTGCAGCCTGAGCGCGCGGAATTCGCCGTAAGCAGGCGAGCTCTGGGTGTATATAGGTTGGTGGAAAAATAAATAGGGGCTGTATTTAGGACCTGAGCTATTTTGCTTTTTCTTTTTTGATTTTAGTTATCGGATGTTTATTGGGTATATTTCTAAACTGAATCACTCATACTTTAAATAGAATTTCTTTTTTTACACTTTTGTTAAAGTACGATTACAGACATTTATAATTTGAGTTTTGTATATATCCCAAAGTTTCATCAAGTTCTGTGAGTCGAAGGTCATACACTCTATTGTTAATTTGTTTTTAAATTACTTTTTATCTGCAGTCAAATCTGATAAATGTTATTTTATGAAGGGTCACGGTCTAACATTATCAAATACAATCATTCGCAGAGTAATTTCAGAATGAAGTTATAATTAAAGGTTAGTATCCGTCTATATAAATTCTGTGCGTGCTGTGCAAACATCACTCTTTATCTTGTTCGCTATCTACAAGTGCAACTCAACAAAATGATACCCAATACACCACATCATTAATTTCATTTGTAAAAATCGGTTTAAAAATTGTGTATTTTTAATTTTTTAAATAGTTTGTAATATTAGTTTTTAATTTAGCATTTTTTTGAAATAAAAAAGATTTATTTTTGCATCTGATTTTTTCTATTATTGAAAGGTATAACAGGAAAATTTCCTTCTGTAAAGTAGCATAAGAATCACTTGTTATAGTATTAATTTTATAGTCTTGATAATTGGTGAGGATACTATTAACTTGACAGCAATTCTTATGTACATTAATAAATATTAATATAATGTATGATTTGAAGTTTAATTGTTAATCAACAATGATATCGTTTGGTTTTGAAAATATATTGTCATAGAATGATGAAATAAATGTCAAATATATGAAATTATTCATAAGCTGTGACTGTAACTGTGACTGGTTAAAATCTTAACTTGATAATTAATCTATCAATTTCATTCGTTTTATAGGAGCAAGCATCTATTATTTCTTTTGATTTAATTTTCGATCACGAATAAGAAGATTAAATTCCATTCATCTGACATTGGGGCTGAAATGGTAACGTTAAATTATACCAATATAAATCAACCAATATAAAATAACATAAAATACAATAAAATATAATAACATAATATCTACATGATGTACATCAGAAGTTTACTTTCCAAAACAATCGCATGATGGGTAGGTTTGCTTTGCGATTTTTATTTGAAAATTTCAGTGTAATTCAATAATCATTTTAATATCACGTGTGCTTATTAATTTTGCATTTTCATAAATTTTAACTCTTTATTTTTCAATGATTTTAAAAATTTATTATATTTAATAATGACTTTAGTATTAATTATCCATTGGTTTTTTACTTTATAAATTTTAATTTCTTGAATTTTTAATGGGTTTCCAGAATCATTATATTAGTATATCGTAAAATTAGTATATCATTAGAATGTCATAATTTATGAAATAAATGTCGAATTAATTATCTTATAATACCTATATTAAATTTTATTATAATATTATAGAAATATAATTTTTAAACAAAGTTACTAACAAAAGAATTTGGATCTGGATATTAATATAATCCCAATATCAAATAATAGTCATTATACTGAAGACATTGGCATTAAATAATTTAACCGTAGACAATTACCGTTAAATTCAATTACTTTTAATTTGTTGTATATAGTTATAAAACGTATAACGTTTTCAAGACATACATTCGATCTGAAATATGAATTATTACATTTTTTATACAGTACATCAGTCCTCGACAATGAAATTTCTACTCGGCTATCTCTCTGTCTCTCTCGCAAGCGCTCCTTTTTTTTCTAACTCGCACGTTCACATTTTGAACGAGCGCGCGTTGTTGTAGCTGTGCATGATACACGCTTACTCTCTCTCTCTCTCGAAATCCAAGCGCTAGTCCTGGAGAGTGAATCAAACACGCACCAGCGGCTGCTGCCTTCGCGAATCCAGCCTCGATGTATATATACGTATAGCCGGAGCGATATTCTTTCAGCTCGTCCTTCTCTTTTCCCTCCACTCCCTTAACGCCGCGTTCGGATCGGCGAAATTTTTTGTTCTCCGCACTGCGCGCGTTTGAAGCATCTCCGGCTTGGCTCTGTTTGCATAGGGAAAACAGTGAAATATCGGAGGAGCCCGAGCGCAGTGGCCGAGCGTCGTCGAAGTGAATTTCGCGGCCAGGCTCGGAGCGGCGTCGTTTATCATTAAAATGAGCTGCTAACGCGCCCGAAATCGGATGTAAAATAGACCCCTGGGCAAGCCGAGGCGGGAGGATTCGTGTTTTCAGAGAGTCCCACTCGAAGCCGCCGCGCCGCGGAGAGGAGAGCTTTAGAGCCGCTCGCACGTCCGTGGAAGTACTTTTTCTCCCCTCTTTTTAGCTCGCCCCCCTCATTTTAATTATACGATTTATGGCCTCCCCCGACTCTTGGCCACCTACCTCTCCACTACCCATGATTTAACCTGGCATCGCCGCATTCGCCGCCAGCTCACCGACTCTTTAAAGCTGAACTGGTAATCACACTTCAATTTCATCCCTGCGCACTAGGAAGGAAGAGAGAAAGAAAAAGTTGGTAGAGGGAGAGAGAGAGAGAGAGAGAGAGAGAGAGAGAGAGAGAGAGAGAGTTTAAAGCCGACGCGGCGAGAGGATACGAGCGACTTATGCTTCAATTAAGCATCTCCGTGCAACGCAGCAAAAAGTATGACTTTAACGGATAAAAAATTATACTCAGCGCTTTTTTTTGTTAAAGTTTCTGGCAAATGATTATTCAGAGTAGAACAAGTATATTTTCATGAATTACAATGATTCTTCATTGATAAATTTTAGCTTTACATTTGTTATTCAAATTTTTAAGTGAACCTTAAACTACTTTGAAACTATTTTTAACTTTAGCGCAATTTTTTTTACTCTAAAGCTTTTCTTTAATATTTTTGTACTTACAAAAATACATTTTTTAAAAACGAGTAAAGTTAAAGTTGTAAAGAATCAATTAGCTGAGATAAAAAGTTTTGAAATTCAATCATCACTTATTTCTTGCAGAGATAAAAAATTTTAAGTACTACTGATTTATTTACCCACAGTTCTCTGAATTGTAACTATAAATTACTTCTTCTTTTTAAGTAAATGAATAAGCAATTTTATATTTGATACATTTTTTAATCATTAAAGTATTGCATAAATGGAAAGCATAGTTTAATGTATTATTATACTTATAGCAATAAAAAAGTTCTTACATTAAAAGTTTTATGATAAAACATAAATTCAAGTTATGTTTTACAAATAAAATTAAATTATGCATGGAATTAAATAGTACTTTTTCGAATCGCTTTGAAAATCTGTATTATGCACGCTTAAATTCGAAAAAGCCTTTTCTCTACGTCAGTAATTGCTTATACCTATATCACGCAAATTTTAAATGCATTAACCGAAGTATACCGGGTTATATCACGAGATTTTTGTGAAAACACGATGAAGTAATTTAAGCTTGCATACAAATACGTTAATCATGGAGATGACGCACGAAAGCTTTTATTCTAATATAACACCATAATTTATATTAAAAACAAAATATGTAATGGAATAATTATAACAGTATATTGTTAAATCTTTTGCAAAGAAGTAATTAAAGTTGAAAAATTGTTTTTCATGAGAATACCATTTTTTAATTTTTTTTTTATATTATGAAGTTAACGTTATAATGACTTTATAATAAATTGTAATTATACATTGCCAGAATTGTTATAACTTTATAATTAAACTTTCCATTTTTTATTTTTTTATGTTTGCATAATGAAAACTTCAACAGAAAATTTAAAGTAAATTTCTTTAAGTAGATATATTCCAAGTGTAGTCAGACGTTGATTTTATTACTTATCACATTACGTGTAATTTCTAATATCTAATCAACTTCATAATATCTAATCAAATAACAATTATCGTCACAATTATAATTTTGAAACTTCGCACGAAAATATACGTACGGTAAAGACCTTATTCTAATAATCGAAATTTCAGAAGATCGCGCGACAGATACTAACTCATCGTCAGCTCACGTAGCGAGACCGCATTTCGCAGAAACGGATCATAATCAAAACAATTTTTCTTCGTCGTCGAAGTCGGAACTCCGTTCAATTTCTCATATCTCGGCTGCGCCTTCCACGGGGACTTACAGAAAGAGAGAACGAGAGAAAGAGAGAGAAAGACAGTTGGTGCAATGAAAGATGAAAATAGAGAGGTCGTTTCCCATAGTCGCGCTCGGCCTTGATTCGACAGTTAAGGAGGGAGAGACCGAGCGCTTTCGCTTTTTCATCTCTGGCAAGCTTCCAGAAACGAGCGGGTGGGCGGCCGGGCGCCGCTCCGCGAAAAATAAATCAGGCCCCGGAGAAATCAATTTTCGCGAAATACGCACGGAAGTCGCGATATCGCGCCGGCAGTTCCTTTCGCAGTTCATCGCTTTTTGCTTAACTAGAAGCTATATACACACGCTGGCCCCCCGCCTACATGCACACGGGAGGCGAATCGATCGCCCATTACCACGCCTAATGGGAACTCAATGGCCGGCGCTCTCACACGTAAACATTCGAGCTTGCGGGGAGCTTGCAGCGCCGCGAACGAGCGGACCCAGCGCGCGCTGCGATAACGTTTACGCCTGGCCCTTTTTCACGTTTTTACGCCTGCCTCGCGCTTTTCCCCTAATGATCCGCCGACGATATCGGCGTGGCCGCGTTTACGAGGCTCGTAATAGCGCAGGCAGCTTGACTCGCAGCCGCGAAATTTATCCGCGCAGTCTGCGCGCGGCCCGATAACCGGCGATATTGTAAATCAGAGGCCGGGAGCGGGATAGGTAAGTCACCGGTTGGCTGATGAGATGGATATCGGCACTCGAGTTTTGCATGATTGATGTTTGTTAAGTGCGAGCGAGATGCGGAAATGGGCGATTGAGTGGGTGGCTGTGTGAGCGAGCGGGGAGTTTGTTGTAATAATGGATTCCGAGTGTCAACTTTGAATTGGGATGGTGAGAGAGGTTTGTTAGAATAGTTGTGATTAATGTAGTTCAAGTTTTTGATTAAGTTTATTATTTAACTTGGCCGATAACGAGAGTTATGTAAATAAACAATGATCTTTCGGTGAATAGATTTATACGCGATTACTTAAGGTGATGTAGGATAAAAGAGACCGATAAATTGAAGTCTGGGACGGTTTCCATTTACTAAATTGCTTAGTAAGTTTTTATTCTTAATAGTAGTTCATTGTTATCAGAAGAAATTTATTACATTACATTTAGCAAGCTAACAACGAAAGTAATAATTTTTATTAAACCTCAATTAATGATTCAATCGCATGAATAAAAAAGGTGTATAATGAATTTTTAGCCGTTAGTTTTCTGCGAGTATTTCATGTAACTACGCGAAAAAGTAGAACTACTTGTATACAAAGGTTGCTTTTGAGCTTCAGTGAAAAATGGATAAGCGATTACACAATAAAGAGAAATCTTCTAGAAGAAATTCAATGAAATGGATTAGAGCGTCTAATATTTAATAAAAGATCCATTGTGTGCTCAGTAGTTCTTATAGTAAAGGGTCAGCCATTATTTTGTTTTAATCGAAGTATATACTATCTATTTACACCAATTCAAATATAAATGGAACCGCTGTTGTTGTTCCTATTATTATTATTATTATTATTATTGCTTTAGTGACTTCATACTTATGGAAACGGATAAACTCTGTTACAAAATAGTTAAGTAGCTCCTTACATTATTACTAGAATCATTTAAAAGCAAGCCTGAAAGCAACAAGCTGCCAAGAGTAGATTCCACAGTAATAGCACAAAAACAAACATTATAGCATTGTTGGAATTCAAATTGTTACATCAAATCACTAACCGAATAACAATTCAATTGTCATAATTAAAATTATGATGTTAAATATAAGTTTAAAATATCATTTAGAAATTATTAAAATTTATTTGTAGTTTATTACAATAAAATAAAATTATATACACATACATTTGAATATACTCATATATTTGCATATTATTCTAGTCAAGAGATTAAAATCTCTCTGATTTTTTAACAAGAAGCACGTCCCTAAATTTGAGTATAAAGCAGGTGTTCTCGCCAGCTTTGATTGTACAGACGAATATCTAGCAATATGCAAGTTTAACTATTATCCAAGAGTTTATTTTCCTTTTCACTTGTCTGTACTCCTTTCATCTGCATAAATGCACTAGGCAAAAACTTCAGAATTTACTACTTTTAGAAAAACAATTGAATTGTGAAACTCTTTTTCATAACTTTATATTATATTCATGAAATTCGAAGAAATAAACTATTTGTTAATAATCCCACGAACAAGCCAAAATTCTCTCTTGCGCAATTAATCATTTATTGTGACCAGCGATTTAGATTCCAAACAATAAACTCATCCGTGTGCGATCGATCTTTATTATCACATCATACAATATCTCCACATACATGAATAAACACGTTGATGTACGTAGAACATTTGACAATTTCGATATGCAATTATTGGAGAAAATTATTTTCTAGACGCAAAAAATAAATAAATACATTATTTAAATATACCATATAAGATAATCGTAATATTTATTATATAACCACATGCGTTTTTTTTAAACAAAATTCAAGAGCATCGACATCACACAAAAAGTTCATAAAGTACTTCACGCTACAGTCCATCATAACAGCATCCAACGAAAACGAAAACGAAAACGAGTTAATAACCTCGACACTAAAGACACGCGCGAGTCGCTGATGGAGGGGTAGTCAGCTGTAAAATATACATCCGTCTGCGCGACAGATGTAAAAAATCACTCGACGAGACGGAAGTGCGCGTTTTCAAACATTCTGTACTGCAAACACGCGCGCTTTGTAGTGCCGGCGGCGTGGAACTGTATGGCTCGGCCGAGCGAGAGAGAGAGAGACAGAGAGAGAGAGAGAGAGAGGAGAAATATACACAGAATACAAACACGCGCGCCTGCACGCACCTGCTGGGCGGAAGTTTCACGCATTCAGCTCCACACGATTTAAAGGCCCGCGGAGCAGAAATGGAACACGCATGAAAAAAAAGTGAGAGAAAGAGCGAGATAGACAGGGAGAGAGGGAGAGTGTCGGGTGGGTGGGATTTGGCGGAGGCACAAAAAAAGGGGGTGAAAAGAAGCGTGAGAAAGCGAGGATCGCTGTTAATCCTTTTTCGCTTGCGCCCGAATACTTAGAGAGCTTACAAGCGCGAGCGGAAGCGCTCGCGCGCGCTGGGGAGGAAGAAAGGGTCAAAAGAGAGGCGCCGAGGTGCGACGAGTTAAATTAAAACTTTACATGTCGGCGGCGGCGCGCGAAGCCTAGCCCTGGGCGGAGCTCGCGCGCGCCACTTTAAATGAGTTCCCCCGGCGTATATACAGGGGGGATCTCATGTGCCAGCGGCGGTATTTGACACGGAGTAATATATTACCGAGATTGGAGCCCGTAAACGCGATAGAGCCAGCGACATGCCGAGCGAGAAAAACAGAGTGTGCGCGTGGGTGTGTGAGGTAGAGAGGGGGGTGGGTGAGGGTGTGTGTATGTGAGATTCTCAAATAAAGGAAGCCTCAAGTTTTATGCGCGTGCGTAAAATCCTGTGTTCAGGCGGCTTGAGCGCGTAATTAATTTGTGTTACAATGTGACGGTAAACGAATTCGGGCCTGCGTTTATATTTTTGCGAGCCAGGTGATTCGGTGGCTTTCGCTTGGAATGGGAAGAGGGAAGAAAGGGGAAATTGACTGTTTGGAAGAACGCTGCTGCGAAATTGAAGCAATTATATTTGGCTTGGGGGATTAAGCGGAATGAATGGGAGATCATTGGGCTAATTAAAAATCCATGCTTGCTTTTAATATTTATGATGTATTAATCTGTGATAGGTGATTATGGGTCAGAAGAGGAGAAAATTAAATTTGTAACTCATCAAAGTGCATATAAGGCTGCCTCTAATAGTTTTCGGAAATGCTGACGCTAAATTTTCATATTAGGTACTCGTGCAGTGACATAATAATGAGGAAATTTGATCAGTTTCAGTTCAAAGTAATAACTTTACTAATAAATTTAAAGTTTTATAAAGTTGAGACTAATTATTGCAATATAGAATTTCGAGTCTATATTAATTTCTTATATGGGTACATTATTTCTTATTATTTCTATGAATTGGAATATATTATTTTTGATTCAAATTAAATTGAATCATATCTGAAATATTCATAATACATATAATTATGTCCACACAAACTATTTTTACACTTTGATTTTCAATCTTATTTAAATTCTTAGGTACTCTAAATCGCCAGATGTATATATCATCACCTTTTCTAAATGTGCATTTATGTTATTTTCGCTAATATTTCAATGATTCTCTATATAGATATTATCACTGTGTCAATAACACACGAAATTATTGTATAATTAGGTAACTCATTCACTAGTCCATTATATCGTAAAAAGTAATGCGTCCAGCACATTTCCCTGGAGAAATCCAGCAGTGATATGTAATCATGATTAACATTGTTTATTTAAATTTTATGATTCTGTTTCAGATATAACTTGTCAATAATGTAAATACAATGATTCGAATGCCACTCTTATATAATTTTGCATTTAAATTATAAATATTAATATAAAAACTAAATGTTAACTTTACCCTTAATTAAAAAGTTCTAAATCTCTATAAATTTTTTTTTGTACAGGTTTAGTATACCTCGATATATTTATCTATTGTTTTGCTGAACGCAGTCTCCTTAACATTGATACGTTGAATGTACTTAAGGTACTCTCAATGATATTAAAAGATACTACGTATTATCATATAAAATGATTATTGGCGTTTAAGAGCTTGAATCAATGATGTTTCCCAATATTAGATCATGAGATACGATGAACCTGCAAGAGATTCCGCAAGTTTGCGCTAGCAAAACTACTGATAATTCGATAGCGTTATCAGCGATAAATTTCTAGTTGCGGTACAAAATTACCGTTAGATGAGCATTCAAAATTGAAAGTATTAATTTTTTATTATAATGATTTATCACAAATTATCGTGTCGATACTCTTGATTTTTTTGTGACATTTGTGATTCGCTATTTTAGAAGTAGATAAAATAAATTACTTTTTTCTTGTGAAAGAAGCTCATTATTTGACTATTAAATTATTTTTCAGCGTAAAAGATTCGAAAAGAAGTATTTTTATTACATAAAGTTTTTTTATTACTACTAATAAAAGTTTTAAATTAGAAAAATCGAAAAAATTACCAAATTTTTTTTAACAATTATGATTATTAATTGATCAACTTTCTAAATAAAACATTGATTGTTTTATACTTAATTAATTAAAGAAAATTTAATATTGAAAAATTAGTTTTACTCTATTATTATATACATTATCTTAAGATTAAACTTGATTTTTTTTTCATTTGACCGCATTATGGCTTGAATTGTCGAAATAACCCGTTGGTTGCAGAAAAACATTTAAACTCAGGACTTCCCGTTAATTACAGGAGTGTATTTTAGTTGGGGAAATTTTCTTTGTTCTCCCTTTTCTTTTCTTCCAGTTTAATTATTCTTTTAATTTCTTTTTGTGTATCTAAGGTAATCAAAATGTTTAATCGAAAAACATAAAGTAATAGAAATGCAGTCTCTTGGCAAAACTCTAAAATCGATGTTTTATAGTTGGCAGGGCGTTTTAAAGAAATTATTTTGCATAAAATTTTGAAGAGATAAAACTTTTTAAGTAAAAGTGTGCAATTGGCCCCACTACCCTTTACATTTAGCAAATTCAAGCAACTTCTTGAATTGTGCATTCATTTAACTACGTCAATTCAATATTTCAACTCAGTTTGGAAAGTTAATAAGATGCATCCTTTTTTATATTTTTTTCATTTAATTGCGATATAAAAATATTAAAATTAAATAAGTTTTTAATTGTAAAGTAACTGTATAAAATATAATTGAGTGCCATTCGTATAAACTAAACAACTGCCCTATACGTAACATGTAACTTTACTGACTGTGAGCAATAACTTTAGCAAACTGAGTAAATCATGTTAGTACCCTACTACGCAGGGATATTCCAAAATAACTTTTGTTGAAAACGAATATTGATAATATTGTTATTCTAAAACTAAAAGTTTCTCTTAAATACAATAAATATAATAATGAATTTTAAAGTTTTACAACTAGATATCAATTATTATTTAAAACGAAAAGTAAAATCATTGTTTTGATAACAAAATTATTATTCCGCAGATATCCTTAAAGGAAATAAATAATAAATATTATAAATTTACAGAAAATCAATTTTAATTCTTTTATGAACACAATTGATACTGAATCGAACCCAAAAAAGCAGATATTTCAGGGATTAACGAATTTACAGTGATTTTTTTTCGGCAATCCAACGCGCAATTTCGGTACATTCGGTAGAAATTGAAAAGTCGCGATATAAGCGGGCCAATTATGCTCTCTATTTGGGAAAATTTGCGTGGGGCAGTGGGCCGTGTTTGTAGGCGCAATACGCGCCTGTACGACCAAATTGAAATCCGCAAAAATTCGAGTCAATCATGTAAAGGCCAAATTACGAGATGTCGCGCATCAATCGGGGACGCGCGTGACATGAAAATTGATGGAGCTCCGCGAGCAACCAGCTGGTTTGGTTTACGAGTTTCAAGTGATGCTCTAGTACCACGGCCACGTTCTAGTTCAGCAGCTAGTATACACCTATAGTGAGTACTCGAGCTTACATGGTGCGTGTTTATGAGTATGATTGATTGGACAACAATTCTTAATTCTTTAATTTGACATTAATTTATATAGAAAATAGAGCGGTTTAAATATTACAATAATATTGTGAATATTTTGAAAAACACCGAAACAAATTTACAATACCAAAAACAGAGTTTATTAATTCTACATTTCATTATAAAATATAATAATATTTAGTACAGCATTATTTCGGTAAAAGGGTGTAAATTGTCCTTAACAGTACTAGTCGTTTTCTTACTGTATTATTTTATTAATAACGCGCTGAATTATTGATAAAGATATGTAAAATTAATCACCATATTTTACATGATTTTTCATACGGAAAAAAACTTAATTTTATTACTGCGTTTCAAGGATATTATAACGGCAAAATTGAAATCCACTTATATAAAATTAAATTGAATTAATTTAAATTCGATTGGAAAATCATTGAAATATGAGCAGATTTTTAAATTTGAAGTGAGTTATTGAGAGCGACATAAAATATTATAAAGAGATTAATCAGTTATATTGTAGTATAAAAAAATTAATATTATATTTTATTTTTATATTGTTAAAGTATTTTAAATGTTAAATATTCATATAACTGATATGTGACTAAAAACTGCATGCTTAAAACTGAACATTTTATGCTGCAGTGAGACATTTCTCATAAAAACAGATAGAATTTTATCAAAAAAGTAAACACAGATAAGGCCTTAATTTATAATCATAAATTTTTAAAATCCTAATAAGAATTTGATGATAATTTATAGGATTGTTGAAAGAGATACGATGAAAAATATGCTGTAAAAAGGTGTATACATACAAAACTACTAACACGTTCAGTTCGTTACTTATACATCTAAAATTCATATAAAATCAATACGAGCACTAAAAAGCTCTTTTTCCAATTCCAGATAATAGCCCAATGCAATTCGGCGGTTTTTGAGATTCTCGAGCAAACGCAAGCAAACGCCAGCAATTTCAAATATGCTGCGGAATACAGTAGTTGAGCTCTGAACGTTAATCAGCTGGTCCGTGTACGTTTTAACCGGTACGTGATTGAACTTCCGAAACTCATAAAGACAGAGCGAGGTAGCGATGCGATAAACTCGGAAGCATTCGGCCACATTTACATTGCAGATATTCATAATATTGCATTATATATATATATATATGTATTGACTATTTTAACAAGAATTCCTATGCTTTATGGTATTCGCATGAATTGCCTCGATAAGCGATATACAAATAATCCGCAGTTAAGATTTTCCGGCAGAGGCAAGGCAATAACGTCGATTTTCGGGCAATGACAAGCGCTTTATTAACAGCCCCGATATTCATAGATTAAACGGAGATTATAAGCGCGGCAATCTTCATTACAATAGCAAAGCGATTGCCCACGAATTAACTTATCGTACGCAAGCGCATAACGTGGAGAAAATGCGCTGTGAAAATGTGCAGTGCGAGCCTCTGCTTTTCACATAGGACATGATAAGACAATATTTCAAAAGTTTTCGCAGCTATTACTTTTTTAGTTGGGGGCGTGCTATACTGATATTCGAATTTTGGCCTTCGTAACCCGTTTTTCTACAAAAAAAAAAGAAAGAAAAAATGAGAAAAATGTTTTGAAAACTTGCAGGTCACGTAAAAGTTTTGATAAAAGGTTATATAGAATTGAAAAATGCGCGAAAGTAGAAAATGGAAAGATAATGGAAATGAAAATTAAATCCTTGGTATAAAAACGTTTGAAAGTCTTTTCCTTTTTTCATTTATTAAAAAAAATATAAGTTTAATTAACTTAATTAAGAATAATGTATTATTTCCATTAGTCGCGGCTATAGTTAGATTATAAGTAATAATAATTAAAAGTAACAAAAAATTAAAATTTAATTTTGGAATTTTCGAACAAAATAGTAAAGTACAGTTTTTTTCAATAGAATTAAAATTAAAGGACAATTGTTTTTATTTAAAATCTAGAACAGTTAAACTACGATACATTCAAACAACTGTTTTAAATATATAATTACTATAAAACATTATTAATTTTTAAATCATGTCAAGATGATTATTCATTTAAATCACAAAAAATATTTACAATAAAATTGTGAAACTTATGATTGCATTAATGAAAATAATTCAGGTTAATGATGGGCCATTGTAACTTACATTGATGCAATCCAAGTTTAGCATACTTAAAGTTGCGATTATGTTAGTGGAACTTTCATTGTCGACATACCATTCCATCAACGAAACACCGCATCGAGCTAATGGGGTGGGACAAATACCGTCGCTATTGTAATAGTATCCAAATTGCGTTGCAGTCCATGACTCGGAAACTTTAGTTCTAAGTAAAATAAATTATAATTAAAATGTACTATTACGAGAACGAAACAAAGAGATTAAACACCGAAAACAGACTCCGTCTTACATTTAATTCTAAAAGTCTAATAGATCTGGTTCATAAATACGTAGTTCATGATTAGTGGTTTATTAAAAAAAAAAATGTACAAGATTGTTTTAACAAAATCTATTAGAAATCTGTTATTTCTAAGTTTTCCTTTCAGCGAGTAAATGAAATCGTATTTAATGAACGTCTTTCCAATTATAAATATACCCATGTATATTTTATTTATAAATTAAATTTACTTTCAAAGAATTAGTAAATAAAAACTAATTTAATCCTCTCTTAAAAAGGCAACACAGGAAGTTGAAGCCTCCATAGACTTGACTCTGATTGGTCATTTAGAATGAGCGCGAGAATCAAGTTTATGTTAGGTTAGATATAGTGGGCGCGTAGCGCGCTGGATTTAGCTAGTGAAGTTAAAATTGAAGTCAGTGAACATTGCGAGTACACGCACAAGTAGCCATGTATGTAAAATTTGATATTTGCAAAATGCATAAACAATACAACGTGAATCTATTAGCTAATAACATTGCTCGAAACGGCATAACAATACACACAGCATACCACGCTTTCAAGAATAGATCAGAATTCGAGCGTTGCGTGTGCAAAGCGAATATGTGGACACGGCTGTAAAGGTTACAATTTGACATTTGGAAAATATTACAAAAGGCAATAATGCTACTTATACTGTAGTATAATATATGAACCAATATTTTATTTAATATTGTTTATTTAATATAAGTTTATTTTTACAAGAGATTATTGTAGATCCAACACTTTCAAAATATGTTTTAGATATAAAGTAGAAGTGAAAAATAAATCAATTTTTATTTAATTTATTTAAATACACATAAGTTTCTAAAAACCTTAACATAATTTTGTTTTTTTTATATATACAATAATTTATTGAAAAATTGTTGACAAAATAATTCACAAAATGTAATGTAGTATGTGAATATGCTAGAAAAGCCAATAAAGAATTTTATTTATATTTATTTAAATTACGTCTATATTTTAGATATATTTTATTGCTACATATGTGCTCTGCATATCAAAATATATCTGTCGAAGAAGCTTGTTGTAGTAAAAAGATATATTTTTATTACTTTGGGAGCACTTCAGAAAAGACTCTTTTTATCGCCTTTGATACAAAAGATGTACGGGTGTATGTATGTATGTCTGACAGCTCAAACTATCAAAAAAAGCTACTTTTCTTATATATTGTCCATTTAATACTTTTGAATCAGCAGTTTTTACAACTTTCCGTTTCTATACTTCTTTTCAAATACATTTCACATTTTATTGGATAGATTTATGAATTAAATTATAATTAAAGTCATTCATTTTTTATTTTGTTGATTTTTTCTTATTCTAAAATTAATTAAAAAAATTAAAATTATTTTAAAAATTCGAAGTATTATTTACGTAACGTTTTCAATAAACATGTGTTATATTACGAGAAGTGTCGAATGTATTTTAAATTAAAAATGAAAAACATA
The DNA here is from genome assembly GCA_030522685.1 of Eupelmus azureus. Taxonomy (NCBI): domain Eukaryota; kingdom Metazoa; phylum Arthropoda; class Insecta; order Hymenoptera; family Eupelmidae; genus Eupelmus; species Eupelmus azureus. The sequence continues at coordinate 25,789 of JAPYZA010000446.1, forward strand.
TTAGCTAATTTCGTTTTAGTTAATTGCGTTAATTACGATATGACGCATAACATTGATGGAATACTATGGATAAATACGGTTATTACTATCATTGAAATGGAAAACACGTTTAATCAATATCGCTTCTATGTTTATCATTCTAGTCAGTACAGGATGTAGCCATTTCGTAATATGTATGATATGAAAGGTGAAGCATTAGTAGTTATTTTTTATAATCAAAAGTAAAATAAAATCTACAAGTTTTAGTAAAATATAATTGAATGTTTTTTTTCAAAGAGGATGTAGTTCCATTTTATTATATATTTATAAAATAAATATAATTTAAAAATTTTTTGTACTTTCTTCTCGTTGTCGCAATTTTAACTTTCGATTCGGATTCAGTCTATCTACTCTATTTAATATAGTTTATTAATAATTTATAGCTTAACAACTAAAAAGCATCAAATCGAAAGTTAGGAAAAGCAACTGACTATTTTTGGGTATAATCACTATATTGGCATGCTAAAAACAATAAAACAATACTGGTTGCTCATAAAATGCTATTTTTTACGAAACGTAGCATTGCTGAAAATCACGTATAATTTTATATTTTTGTGACTGTAGCTGTAAAACAAAATCACATTTCAAAGTAAAACCTTTTAATAAACTTTATTTATTTTCCGTTTTATTTGTTATTTACGTTCACGAAAGGAAAATCATTTTAGTAATACCTTTTTGCGCTTACGTGTAAAATGATTATAAATTGCTTTTCCATAAATATAACAATAGAAATTTTTATTACGGATACCTATTTGGACGGGCATTAAAAGTCTATTATTCGGCTTATGTAAATAGCTCATTATAAATGTATTTACCCATTATTTTGGCACATTTATTACTCATTTATTATGGCGCTATTGCCGCTTAAGTAAATGCATGCGAATTAATAGCAAGCTATTATGTATATCAAAAAACTAAAACATGAAAGTGAAATTTTTGCTCGTATTAACGTAAATTGAGATATAGCTTCGAAAGTTAGTTATCCACTTATTCTTCTTTTGATGGGGAAGAAAAATAACAGGACAAGAAATTAATTTTTTTAATATCAAATTACATTATACTTTCTTTTTATTGGTGTATAAATTGATCTATCAATGTTTTAAAATTGTCTTGCTCAATTTTAAATACAGTTTAAAAATTAATTGCTCTGTTGATGGTAATCTTTTTAACACTATAGTTTTTCGATTATCATATTTTCAACTAATACTGTACAAACACGTTCGTCTTTTACCTTATAATAAAAATTTATTATTTAACTGCTCTTGAAAAAATATTTGCTCTATATCTTTAAATACTAATTATTCAGACGCGTGATCTCGCAAACAGCTGACAATTTATTATCCGGCACTCCTAAAACTTAAGTTAATCCTAAATCTAAATCCGAGGCGTTGTCCGCTGTTTCAAAATTTCATTATCCGAGCATTAAAGGCCATAATGGCCAATAACGAACACGAAAATGCTTTAATCACCGCGCGGCCTTTTTGCGAGGCGCACACGCGCCAGCAACTTATACGCTAAGCATAATGCCCTCATAAATACAGCAATATAACGAGGGGAAGCACACTCACCCTCTGGTAATTGAAAGCCAGCAGCAGGTACTTGCGGTCCGCAGAGAACTGATGATCGAAGCTCGCTACGAGGGCCTGCAAAAATAAAGTAGCGTTATAACAGCAAAGAAACACAACACACGCACACACCCACACACGCCAGCTCGGAACTCGCTAACTAAAGCGGAAGTTAAGCCGGCACTACAGTGTACACCCTTAACTTTCACGCTCGCGCGCGCGAAATCAGGATCCGCGATCTTGAAGCACGGCTGCATAATTTAGGAGGCCGCTGATTTAGAGTCGCGGTCTTGTCATCGGCCGCGCATATATATACAGAGCTGTCGGCGTCGGGGCGCTTACTTCGTAAAAATTAAATGCCAGCGCGCTCCTTCGCGCAGCTGTACGAAAGCAGCCGGCCGCGTGAAAGTTTAATTCCGGCCGGGCGAGTTGTACTGCGTAAAAGGTTTTCCATGCACGCGGCTTGGAAAAGCCGGCGTCCTGGTTAACGCAGATAGATTAAGGCAAACCGAAGGTGTGTGGAGGAGGGTGTATGGGGTGGATATATGGTAGCTAAATAAAGAAACAAAGCAGTTGGTGGATTCATGGGCGTGAGCTATTTTTAGCGTTATTGGCTCGATGAGTTTATTTTTATTTTTTGAGAGAATTTTCACGCTCGAGTGGTACGAATTAGTGTATTTGTAATGAGGAAGTATTTAAGACTTTGAATACTTCTACTGGGTAAAAGATTAAGTGTTATTAAAGCCTATTTACTGCTTTACTAAAATTAAATAGATCCTAATTATAGCTTGACGATCCTATTTAATTTTCTGTTCGGAGATAACAATGATTAATTCGGTGCAGTAAACTATATATAGCTCTATACACTCTCAATACATCTGCAAGACAGTGCAGACGTTTTTGGTGAAATATATGATCGCTGACCTACTTATTCCATCTAATAAATTCAAATAATTATTCAAATTACTAGTAATTACGAATTCGAAATTCAAGCAGCAGTTATACCAATATTAATTGATCATTAAGTGCTTCGTATAAAATCAACATGTAGTAATTAATCAATCATTATGATATAAAACTGTGAAAGGATGTACTACAAGGATTCTGAAATTTAAAATTCAATCTATTCATTTCGTAAATCCATAAAATAAGCCACTCCATTTTACGCTATTTTTATAATTCAAATTAAGCTCAGCTCTTTTATATCGGGTTACCGTCTCATGTAAAATATTATCAAACGCGATATGGTACTTTGCGAGTAATGCGGAGGCTTTTTGCCCCGTGGCCGGAAATAGGTCTTTGATGCAGCTTGAATCCAACGAGAGCTCACTCTCTTCCTCTTTCAGGAGAATATCCGTAATCGATTACTCAGTATAATTCAGACCACTTTGAGATAAAGAGCTGTCGGGGATTAGACTTGGCAGATGCGATTATTTTCAAAAGTGCGTTTATGCGTGTATGATTGTACTACTGCGTATGGCTTAGCCGATGAAAGATCCGATAATGTTAAGTATAGTAAAGATTGCGTTTCTAAAATTACTTAATATTTTTTATAATTACTTCTTTTTACTATTTTTTTATTATTTCAATAACTAATTAATATATGAGCAAATGAAATTTAACCAAAATAATTATAAAAAGATGAATTATCACAGATTTAAACTGCAGAACAGTATACAATTCTGGGCATCTAAAATAATTTGAAATTATTACCGAAAAGCAAAATATTTAGCTGATTCGCAAAATTGCTTCGCGAGTGACAACGCAAACTGAACATTGTTCGCCCTGATTTCTCCTGCATGCACATCAAACTGACCTATCTATTACCCCTGGCTCTACTTTCATTATTCAGCATTACTTTTATAATTCCGCGGCGAGCTACTGCTGCTACTGAGATTGAAAAATGACGGACATAGCTCGGAAGTAGCGAGTGCAATTTGAGCAAGCCTGAGGCAATTGACGCCTCCGCCTGGATTACAAATTGCAGTTTCTTAACTCGCAAACATACAGCGTCTTATGCACTGGTAGTCTGAGTCAAAGATTTACCGTACACTTGGCTGCGGCAAATGTATTACTTTCATTTTCGCACGTAAAGCTGGTGCGGAGATGCACCATCCTTTGAATAACCCAAATTTTCATCCGCGATTGCAAAGTGACGATTTTTCAAAAGTCACGCGGGAAAGCATGTTGTTAATATGTTGTATTTTAAAACTGATTTAAACTTAGTTTAATTAAAATAGTTTTTTTTAGAGGATAATAGTTATAATATAATAAATCTAGTTATAATAATCTTTCTGATTATAAATTTTAGAAATTCTTAATACAGCTACATAAAACAAGTAGAACAATAGTGTTTTATTAGAATATAAAATTATAAGTTTCAACTTTTTTTGAAAATTATACTTCTTGACCAGACTACACTATAAAAAAAATGATAATAATGTCTTCAGATAAAAATAGGTATACTCTTATTTAGACGTACCACGTCCGACGTAGCCAATAATTACCGCCTAGTTACCGTTATTGCATCTCTCTATCTTAATAGCCCCCTAAAAACCCAATCAATAAAACAAAGATAACAATTATCATACTAACCGAATTGCTTACGTTGAGAACATTCCGGCTCCGTCTGGAAGACGCATTGAAAATCATCAGGTTCCCTCCTTCATCCTCGTACAGCACCTCATCACCTGAAAGCCAAAATCAGAAAAAAACAAAGCAATCATTATCCAGTCAAAATAAAAAGAGCAGGTATCATTTGTCCATCAGGGCGCGCTCGCCAGCGCTAACTACTCCCCTTTCGCTCGTATAATGAAATAACAGCCGCTCGAACTGCCGCTATTTTCCGTAATTAATCGAGCGTTCGCTCACGAATCGCATTTGTTGACACGGCGGGCCGGCACTCGCGTTACTTTCGTCAATTAGAAATAATGGAAACAGGAACGCGGAGAGGCAGTAATACACGCAGAGCCGAGCGGCACCAGGGCAGCGTATGAATTAACGGTTGAGGCCAGTACACGAGCTCTCCGGGAGCGAAAGTCGAGCGGAAACGTAACGCACGGCTATATAGCCCCGGTGTGTGTGCCGCTGGCCTGACGCGGAGCGTGAAATCGCGGCGGCGGTGATGGTGCAGTGCGCGTGGGGCACACTGGATTTCCATGCAAATAGCGAAACATCAATGCATGACGGATATAAGCGGCGCGTCACGAGGCAACGCGCGTTTCGGCTTATCCGGATATTAACACACGTTACATAACCCCCGAGCTGCTGGCGCTGCACCTGGAAGCTCGCCGTTCCTCGGCCTACGGCTATTTCTCTTACGCGGGAGCGTAAATCGGCCCTCGCCATTATGTTATCAATCAGAAATTTAATGGAGGGCTCGAGTGGGCTAGGCCGGCCCCGCGCGTACTTTTATGATGTAGTTTGATGGCGCGAAAGGCCGGCCCGATATGCGCGAGTTCTGATTTCAGTTTATATCTTTGTAGCTCGGCTGCCTGAGCGCCCGTCCAATTTTGCAGCCTTTGAAGTATTAATCTGGCCGGAGATGGGCAAGTGGCGCGAGTATGACGCGATTATTTCTGGCTTGATGGCTGCTTGGATGAGTTGTTGCAATTTTGAAAGTTTATGTTTTGGAGAAAGTCTGTTTGCGAAGCTTTTCTTGTTATTTTGATTTATTACATTAAATTAGTGCTTTTTGTCGAGGTTATAAAATATGGTTGAGGGGGAACAATAGATTTTGATCATGAATCTGTAAAGTACGCTTTTACTGTTGCTTTTACTATTTAAAATTTTACGGACGCGTATCCGTAAATTCGTGTTTTACAGTAGCTAAACGTGACTGTAAAAGCTTACTTTACGGATACTAGATTAAAATATTTTATTTTATATAATTATTCGAGAATCAATTTCCTTGACAGGTAGTAAATTACAACATAAATGATAGATCAAGAGTAGAATTAATTAGCAGAAATTTAGTGATGTATTATATAATAATTCTCTAATGAAATTGTAAAGTAGAATTATAATTTAACAGATCAATTTGTAAACTGTTTTTAAGTTTGTCAAATTAATATGACGGACTGTAGTAAGTCATATAGTAACAAGCTTAGTTAAATTCCTTAAGTTGTCCATAAACCTTACTTTATACTCTTAACAGAGTATAAAGTAAGGTTCAATTCAAGTATAACATCAATGCTAAACGAGAATAGTTGAACTTACTTTGATATTAATATGAAATAAAGTCTAATAAAGTTATTTAAAGAGATAAATTGTTATTAAGCTACAGATCTTTAATAATTTCGTTTCAGCGTGAAAATATTGGCAGCGAAATTGTCTCATTAGTATTAAACTTTACTTATAAAAAGCAGAAAAGTTCCTGATGGTAAATTGAATACCTTACAAGAAGGCATTTAAATTTTCATTTGCATCTTGCGCGTTTTCAGTATAATCTGAAGTTGTAAATTCACCATTAAGCTCAGAATTTAGTAGCAAACTATCCAGACCAGAAGTTCATCTCGAGACTAACGTAATCTTACTGAGGTGGTGACTTGGACTGTGATCATTATTCCATAGCTTTTTCCGTTTCAAATCTAAATCTCAACTAAATGAAATGCTTTTTTGTAGTTTCGTTTTTAAAATAAAATAAATAAAAATAAAAATATTAATAATTCAAATTATTTTAATGTACATTTTGATGTATATTAATAATAAATTAATAAAGTTACCCTAAGGCAGCCATTACTTCAACGAACAAATAAACTTGTTTAACTATTAAGCGATTTAACTACATCTAAAGTCAACTAAAACCAGTTTTACAGTTCTCATTTAAACAATAAATTTACATCAAAGTTTAAATTACATTGTAATTTGTATATTCATTCTATATTTTCTCAGGTTTTATATAAAATCTGATTTTCTTACCAGATTATATGTTTATAATAATAAATTTATTCTCTTTTACAACTAAAGTGATAAGAAAAAAAATCAGCTGAGAAATCATTCTCAATCTCATCTACAAACACCGCTGAAGCTCAAGAAAGTTTATATCATACGCATGAAATATCAATTTGCGTGAGCATAGGAATATACTGGCAGCAATTTTTTTGTCCCCCGCTACAAAGTTCTAATAACTTATGCCTCCGAAATCGGAGAACATACATTTGAAAAGGCAAAAAGCAAGTTCCATTATTTTAGCCGGTGGAAATACGCCGCGCAATCTAAGGAAAATCCATGATCTACAGCTGCGACACTCTTTATAGGTGCCGTTTGCTGGTCTTGCTTCCGTTTAACCATTGTTATAAATCAGACTATATATACTTTACGAAAGCCTCATACATAGATTTCCTTCGTATAGTCTTATAATAGGCGCTATAAGGCGTCGGAGTAATAAAGGTTTAAAGTGGTTTAATAAATTTTCAGAAGGATGAATTATTGAAAGCAATATACTTTTATAGCGCTCAATAAAAATTAAAAACAAGCAGCAGTATCATACTGGCAGTAAAGTGATTAACGGACTCATCGAGACAATGATTTAACAGTACTTGCGTCCATCAACAACCTATAAACACCCTCACCCAAATTGCACCTATTTTCGTATTATCAAACTCAACCGTATAAAATAGTTATCTAACTAATTTCTCAAAGTTTCCATATTATTGTAAGCTAAACGAGTAAAAAGAAAAATGGACCAACGTGATCGGAATAACGACTGGTTACATAATTTCGCGCAATACGTACACCGTCGCGCAAGTATCGAGCCACTTATTCCTTTCGACTTCTCCGCGCTCAGTACTTCAGCAGAACTCCGCAAAGAAACTCGTCGTCTTTTTACGAGGACGTAAGCGCGCACTATAGACCCCGGAGCCCGCTCGCGCGCCTCGAGGGCGAATTAACATGGGCGCTGCGTAGGATCGATAAACAGGTAGTTTGCGGAGCCAGCCTCCGCCCTAAGAGTACCACTGACACGCGTCGCGCGCCACTTGCCCGACGTTCCCGAGCTGTTCCCTCAAGGTCCGCTAAACGCCTTTTTCCCTCTCTCTCCTCCTTCGCGAATCTATCGTGGGGGGATTCCGCATCTTGAAGAAGAAGCCGCAGTCGTTAAATCCGATATAGAAGACTTTCCGCTTGCCGCCCTGCTACCCGTATACCGCTTCCCTTGCCGACCCACGAAGAGCTTTGACACTCGAGAGCCGCTGCTTTCCCGTGTTTTCTTTAGTCACTTCACGCAACTTTTGAAATATGTCCAGGCGTTTTTTTTTCTCTTTCGGTTTTATGCGGAGAAGGCCACTTTCCCTTGCACCCTCCGCGCGCTGCGGGCTTTTAGTATTTTCGGGATAAATGTAGCTTATGAACGTTCTTGCAAGGCGTGGGAGAGAGACGAGAAGGGAAAGGTTTTTACGAAGGCTCTTGCGTTGCGTGTAGTAACGTGTAAGCGAGGGGTGGAGCTTTTCGTGTTCGAAGAAATAGATAAGTTAACAGATTAATTAGTCGATAACGATGATTGATCCCGATTCGCCAAGGCTGTTACTCGCGATGGAAGGAAAAATATTATATGCTGCGCGAAAAAATAATGAAGTTCGCTTGATAAGAAAAATATTAGATGTTTTTTTTTGTAGAGGTAATGTATATTTTCGATGGGTTTTTCAAGTTTGAATTAATTACCTATTTTATTTTTAGGAGCAACTACTTTTTGTTCGTTATTTTCACAATCTGAGCAGATTATCCTTGGAGAGAAGAAAAGCTTGTAAATGGAAAGATCTAAAAAGTTTATCTGCAGCTGTTAATTGATAAAAGCTCTCAATCTAAATCATGTTTTCAGGTCCATTCTAAAAAGATTCTTTTAATCAGTCCCCCCCCCCCTCAGAAAACCAGAGAAAAAAATCTGCTTTTCCAAAGCACTATCGGAGATACGCACTGTTTTAGTATGATTGATAAAAATGGAAAAGAGGATATCTTCAGTTAATCCTCTTTAGTTTGGCTTTTACGAATAAGCCTATCGACAATCTCAATCCTAGAATGAATTCGGATGTTTGTTTTTGAAACTGGGCCATTGACAGCAGTCTCAAACGGATAATAGAATACGAATCTGTCAAACGCATATTTGTACTTTCATCGAAATTTTTTAATAAATGGCTACAGAGTTCTTTCATGGCGCACGCCATGAAACGCGAAGTTTCCAATTGAATCAAGATTTATTAGAAGCACAGGAATGAAACATATCAGGATAAAAATTTCAGAAGAAGATTACACGTTTAATTTCCATTACTTAAAAACTAGCTGAGTTATGATTGATACCGAACGATAAATCATTTCTACTACAGTATTAATAAAGTAAAAACGGAAAATTGAACGTACAACATCTATATTTTTGACATAACAAATTCAATTTTATTAATAAAAGCGCCCCCTGAAATATTACCTGAACCATCAAATTTCACCAAATGGATATTCCATATAGATGAGCAACTAGTTTTAACGGCCACGGAAATCAGCGTACAACTCCCATACATCCCAAATTCCATCACGCAAATCGCCCAAACCAACAAAGCACACACCGAAAAGATTATATATCCATATCGAGCCACTGATCCCTACTACCACACGTCGAAACAATTCGACGTCTCAATCCACCTCGATCCGCATCAATCTATCTCACCCCAAAAAAAGGTCTTATGAAATCATCGCCCAAGGCCGTGACGAATATTTATAACGGCCAATATCTCGCGGCCTAATGCCGATGCGCACCAGGCCAGCTTCATTCATCAGGCTCTCGCGGGCGAATATCGCGTGGCCGGGTTACGTTGATTATACGCCGGCCGCGGGGGGCTTTAATGCCGCGGAGTCACGAAAACAGAGGTATAACGAGGCCAGTGTCGCTGGGCAGCGGAAATCGCGCGCCTGCTGGCCGAGCCGCGAGTGTATAACGAGAGAGGGAGAGAGAGAGAGCAGTACACACGGGCCACGGTCAATTCTGCCGCAACGGTAGATACAGACGCGCGAGGGCGAGCTCTCGCGCGCTGCGGACGGACCGCGTGATAAATCGCCGCTCGAGCTTTTGCGCTGAAACGCCGAGATCTTCATTTGTAACTTTCTCTCCCTCGCCGGTAAGCGGACTGCGGCTCGAGGGCTGGGCTCTCTTTGTCTCGTTTTTGCTTCTGTCTTTTGTCTTTTTTTTTAGGGTTTTTATGAAGCGAGCGGACACGGTCTTGCCGAGGGAGCGGAATTGAGTGGAACTAGCTAATCTACTATTTGCAGTAGATTGCGGAGATTCTGTAAAGCTAAAAGACAGAGGATGTACTGGGAAGAGTGATGGATAAATCTAGTTTTCAGGCTTTACAGTGTTTTCAAATTCTTGAGGCATCAGATGTCGATGTACTTGAAAGAGTAGATCCAACGTTTATTAAAATGGTGGAGTATACAATTTCGTGGAGGATCACTATCGATATTACCTATAAATTATTTCGTGATCATTAATGAAAAAGACAGTTTCATACTTTGATGAGGGGCAATTGTACCGGCCATAAAATATATGATGGTCACGGGGAACAAAGTATAGCCATAAAATGAATAATATTAAAAGTATCCCTCTCATGAGAAGTTATGGTTTTGGGACCGCGATATGTGATATAGCGCAGAAAAATAAATTTTAATATTCATAAATATCATATAGCACGTAGAAAATTCTAAAATTTCTTTTGAATATTTTGTACAATACATCTGAGTCTTTTGTTATGTAGTAGGAAGATTATGGATCTTAATTAACTTTCTAAAGTAAATAATAGTGTAACGAAGGCATAAATTTACAATATGATTGATAGCAGAATATGAGCTTCAACTTCATGAAGATAGAAAGATCCTTTCACCTAAGGTACTTATAATATTTTTTGTAACGCATGTATAGAATTTTGCATTTATTTTGTTTGAAAATAATAATATATAAAATTTCTTTGAGAAAGCTTAGTAATAATGAGTTAGAAGCTCATTATGAGTAGCAAGAGCTAAATAATACAGCTGCATAAGTCTCATGCGAGACTTGGGTAAGCTTAAATAAATAAAATAAAAAAAGAGCTAAATAAATATTCCTAAAATTCAGATAAATCTGTTTCTGGACTTTACTTTTATTTTGCTCCAATTTGTGTTCTTGACATAATTAAAAATGGATTTTAAATTTTACTAGAATTTAAATATTTTTAGTTATTTTCTTAAAAAGTTTTATCAACATTTTGTTTTACTCTTTAAAGCAAATAATCCAGTAAAAATATTAACCAGTCATTCTTCATCAGCCTTTTCCATAAATATCCTTTTTAGAGACACATTTCTCGTGCGCCCGCCTCGCACACAAATCACAAATTAAATCTATATTTGTTCCACACAATAAATTGTTGCAGTTCTTTTTTGACGAATAGTGTTTTAATTCTTTTATCGGGGCTTTTTGTGCCGCGTTCGCGAAAAACACTTTTACATTTCTTTTCACAAACATACACACTCGAACCTATTCTTCATTTCGTTGCGAATAGCGCAACGCTATTCAATGGGAGCGCTTCTCTAACAAGCCATTATTCCGATATAAATAATTGATTTCCCTCTCTATCTATGTGCACAGCCAATACAAACATAGCAACGTAGATACACAGCCCAGTGTATACGCAGCGCGTACACTTAAGTCGGAGCTTCTCTCTTTCTCTCTTTATCGCTCTTTTGAAAAACGAACGCGCAGAGATCCAAGTTATAGGCCGAAAAAAGCTTAAACGAAAACACGGGGAGGAAAATCTGAAAAGGGAAAAAAAAGTAGCAACCGCGCGCGCGCGAGCAACAAAGCCCTCCGTGCACGCGCATGCGAATAACAAAGGAAAGCGACGCGATAAATCACCGAAGCGAGCGCAGCGCGTGTGCAGCGCTCTCTTTTTTCGCTGCCGCCGCTATGCGACACGATATGTTTTCTTTTAAAAATTTTCGCCCGCCGTTCAGGTATACCGCTGCGCGCGTACGCGCATATATATATATACGCACACGCTACGTCCGCTCGGATTCTCTGCTGTTTTCAGCGCTCCTGCAAGAGCCGGCCTGATGAATTCAAAAACTAACGAGTTGCGTATATGCTCTCTACATTCTCCATCCTCGGAATACGAAACTCGCCTCTCTCTATTTCGCTTCTTCTTTTATTCTGACTCCATTACGAAAATAAAATACAGCGCGCTGCTCCCCGAGCCGGAGCGCCAGCGTGCAGCGTCCCCAGAGGGCTGTCTCTTAAAGATTACGCTGATCCAAACAGCCTGGCTAGAGGCGCGAGAGCTCGTGTACAGATAGTTTCTCGTCAGGAATCGCGCCTTGTGTACCTAATTATGAATTTCGAAACTAAAGCGAGTCGCTGAATATACACGGGAGAAGTGACAGTTTGAGCTTCCGCCGTCACAGCTCGACATGAGAGGGGGCTGGATATAGCTGAGTGACGGTATGGCGTGCACATTTGTTTGCATTGCGTTTCGTTGTCCGCTTCTGTTTATTCAGCGAATGATCTTTTAGATATCCCCTTCCCCCATAAATTTGCGGTGTTTACGCGGGAAATATTTATCTAGCGCGCGGAAACAAATTGTACAGAAAGAAAAACGCGCGTTGTACGTATGTTATGATGTGTAAAAACAACCTGCGAACGCGCATCGCCGGGCATTCCGATTCAGGATTGTTGCGGAGCGAGGTAACGGTGATGTTCGCTTTCATGTAAAATAATTTTGGTTTTTCGAATAATCTTTGTGCTTAAATTTTAACATTGTAAATCGAGAACGATGTTTTTATTCGATTTAATTATTAAATTTTATTCCTTGGTATATAATCTCTGATATTGTCTACTATTTCTTGTGGAATTACAGGAATAGATTAAAATATTTTCAAAAATCAAAATCATAATTGAATTCACAGCTTCAAAGAATTTTCATTGGAAAGCTTTTTTAAAATTTTTAATCACAAAATAAAACTTGAGAACCTCTAGTAAAGAAAATCAATAGATATAAAAAGTTCAATAATCAAAAAAAAGATTTAAATATCACTTTCAGGTAATTTACTAATAAATTTTTAGAATATCAATACTTCAAAATTTTTAATTAAATTTTTAACAAATTTGAAAATTAAATATTTTTAATTAGCACATTATTCCTTCATAATTTTTAGGCATATTAAAAAAAAATCTGACTAATTCTATAGCCACTCTTTCAAGCAAAATAACAAACGGCACAATCAACTTAGCCAATACAGAAAATAATTAAATAAAATCAGAACAGATCCTAGATTCCACTGTCTTTCTCAGGCATTAAACAAGAACAAACCCTATAGTGACAAATTACACGTCCTACTTCGTCTCCTTCATAAAATTTCATGAATTTTTCAACTCACACACACAGAAAGCTCCACGACTTCGAGAATAAGACTCGCGCACTCACCTCGCCTAATGTATCAGCTTCATCCATATTTATTGCCCGACGTTTACTCCGCGAGCACTTAGGTACTACTGCGCGCGATGACTGATGAGCTCTTAATCCAATTTCGCTCGCTCCCTTCTTTCCTGTCTCTCTCCCTCTTTTCACACTCTTTCTCTCTTACTCCCATCCTCTCAACTTTCCACTATACCTTGACGCAAAAGAAAAGCAGTCGCGCTGGAACATTTAAAATTCAGCGTGCGCGCGAGCTGGCCCTCTCGCAAAATATGCAACGGGATTTTAATCCGGCCAAGTTGCCGGTCGAACTCGGCCAATTTTTCTCTCCTCTCCCTCCTTGGAAAGGAGAGCCAGGGACGAATTCAGCTATAGGGGCATTATGCGCCGCGCGCTGTCTGCCAGCGGATGGGGCGCGCAGTTTTTTAAAACTTCGCCGAGGCGCCGGTAAAAGTGCCGGGGAAGTAAGTGGAGCTTGCGATGGTTGCTGGGGGGAAAAAGCTTCTTGGTACATGTAAGGAGGCGCTCGCAGGGGCAGGAAGCAGCCAATTAACGTCAAAAACTCCCCACGTGCAATATCAACGTAAACTCGAAACATCCTTCGGCTCCCTCCGGCTGCAGCTAAAGTGCGGAATACGTGGCAAAGTTTTTGTTTTGACAAGTGCTCATATTTCCGCTGGCAAGCAGCTACACCGTCTGCGCCATGCGCGACTGCTTAATCTCGTCTTACATCGAATCGCACGTGCGGAAAGTAATGGGAGGATGCTTAAGACACGTTCTTTCGAGTAGCGGCTGGGTGAAAATTGTTTCTTTGTACGATTGTTTATTTATATAACGTGTAACGGGGAGTCTTATCACTTTGAATCACGCATTATTTTTGTAATAACTGAAAATATAGTAGAAAACTCTACTAGAATATTTGAAAATTTCCATTAGAAATTAATACTATTAAAACTATTTTTAAAATGATGACACAAAGATTTGGGAATTTTGTGAATACTTGAGAAGGATTAAGTGATAGTTAGAATGAAAAAGGATTTATATTTTATAATTATTTCAGAGGATGAAAATTACGAAAGTTGCTGTGCTAGTGTTTGGCACTCTGCCGTTAAACCTCGGCGCTTTTTAATTACTACGATTTTACGAATTTTAAATTATTCGAAAAATTTCCAATGAAATTCCAGCCGTGTCTTATTTAACGTTAAATTACCTAATCATTTTATAACTCCAAATTCCACGCTCTTCATAACCTCGGAAAATTCCAAATTAAATTTATAAAATAATCAGTGATGCTCTTAACCCAAGTCTGACCCAACACCGACCAATACTACTTGTTTACGCAAAAAACAAACTCTTTCGTTCTCTATTAAAATTCAAGATCAAATCAATCACGACGCCAAGTCGACAAACAACCTAAATCACTCGACAAAAAAAAATCCAAACGCGAAAAAAAGGGTAAAATAAAAACACTAACGCGGCCCGGAAAAATAGAGCCCAGCCGGAATCCAGAGAGAGCGAGCACGGACAGCGGCTATTTTTCGAAATGACCTCGTCGCTGCGGCGCGCGCTGTTCGCTCCAGCTCTCTGCTGACGAGCCCGAAATTTTCATTAATCACGCAAAATCGAAATTGTCGCGCGCAGGCGGGCCGCGATATCCAGGGCGCGTGCGGTCGCGAATGCACACGCGCCACGTGATTCGGCGACAAGGCGCGAATGCCGGAATGGTAATTCATTGTGCAGGCGCGCGCGCGCGAGCGCAGCCAGGGAGATTTATCGGCGAAAGAGAGAGAGGAGAGAGAGAAAGGGCGCATATGCGCGCGGGGGCGTTTGGCCCGCGTGAAACACTCATCAGCCGCGCGCGGTGGTAATTACCCTTCAAGGGGGGGGGGGGTATTTTTGAGCTTGGCGAAGCGAGCCCGCGCGACGCATTAAACTGAGTCAGCGGGAGGGTGCAGCGCCTCCTTTTGGAATTGGACCACCTTGGTGGGCGCCTGCTGCGTCAGAGCCGCCTCGATTTGCAGGGCGGGAGTGTGCCGCAAACGAGCCGCGCTTACATCACCGCACGCTTGCAGGAGGCAGACGGGGGTGGCCGGTCTGCTGCTGCGGGTATTGCGAAACGAGAGTTGGAGGGTTGGGAGTTGAGGGGCTGGGATGGGAGAGTTTAATGGCTGATTGGGTACTGTTGTACTCGATCAGAATATTTTTATTTTTGTATTATTTTGATGATTTGCTTTTTTGGAGATGCATTCGAGTTTGAAAGGGAAGTTCGATGAATTTTGCTGTAAAATTATAAATACTATAATATCGATTGATTTGTACATGGAATTTGTAAGTAATCTGCTAAAAATATCGAACAATTCAAAAATTGCTTTTTTTTTATTAAAAGATCTAACTTGCAATATTGTATGGTAAAAAAAGAAGAGCAATTTTATGAAATCCAATATTTTGAAAATAAATTATTAAATTGAAGTTTTCTCCTCTGTTACAAATTGTTCATTTAATATTTTAAAAGGAGCGTTTAATTTCTGTATTTGATTTTATTACGAAATTTATGCATTTTAATAAATACGAATATTGTTTGATTTATGTTTACTGTAGTATGTTAACATCATTATTAATCGTCCTGAAACAAATTTTTATAAAATAAAACAATTATGTAATACCGCCGACGTGTGGCCAATAATTCATAATTTCACACGTCTCTAAATCTACTCGCCCACCCTGCTCCACTTAAACTCTAAAATAGATTTGCACATCTTTATCGACTAAAAAAGCACGCGCATACAAGCCAGGCTCATTTTCACCTTGGCTAGGCTAACACGTTTGTTTACACTTTCTGTTTACCTTCTATTAAAAGCTCGCTCTCCAGAAACAGCACGCGTTTAATGTAGAGACGATAAATCATGCAATCACGGATAAGATTACAGTATATTTTTCAGCGCCTCGGCCATAAACACCAAGAACACGAGAGAAAGCGAGGCACGAGGAGAGCGGGTCGAAAGGTACAAAGCGCAGAAAAGAGAGGAAAAAAAGTGGCCGCCGGCTGAGTAAGTCTAAGCTGTAGAGGGG
>JAPYZA010000447.1:0-12152 GCA_030522685.1 Eupelmus azureus
ACGAAGGCCTTGAGTGGTGTGTCGTGCTGTATCTATATTTTTATATTGCCCTGAAAGTTTTTCTTTCTGTACATATTGATATTGTATTTTTTGTAAATATGTAAATATCTGTGAGGCTTTGTTATAACAACTAACTTTAAAACGAGTTTTCTAAATGATGCCGCGAGCTCTGACGACATTTTAATGACACGTCTGAGCCGCGATGCGATGAACTGATTAAAATGACTCTTTCGATCGAGACGGCACGCACGTTGGATTCATCTATATTTAAACGCAATATAGCATCGGCATCTTGTTTTTTTTATTTCAGATTTTTTGTGTAAACATTAGCCAGCGACGGTCGTGCCGGCTCGATTCCGAAATTGCAGCACTGTTTTGCATCGCTTTTTAATAAGAAACGACTCTAAAATGCCAATAAAATGGAACTCTAAACTGTTATTAAAAACAATAACGAGGCATCGTTAAAATTGAATTTACATTTCGAATAATGAGCGTTCCCTCGTCTGTATATTCTCTCACTCTATGTGTGTGTACATACATCTCTCTGTGTACCTTTTATCTTTGTCTTTCTCTCTCTCGTAAATCGTTGTCTCTCTGACGTTATTTTTTTCTCTCTGCTCTCGACGCTCTCTCACTCTCTCCTCCACGTGTATTTTTTTTTTTATCGACTGTACATAAAACTTTTCATTGCCCATTACTTACCTCTATGTCGCTCTCTATATGTACATACGTACCTGGATATACTTTTTTCCGAACGGATAACAAAAAATTTATACACCGTTCCGCATTTCCATTTTGCTGATTTGTCTATATCCTTTAGTCTGGTTTTCTCTGTTTTTTCCTCTTTTTCCGTTTTAGCTCGAGCTTCGAGCGTGGTTTCGATGTTTATGGTTGCCTTTTTTTATAATTAATTATTTATATTCGATAATTCTATACTCGTCGTTTTTATACCCTGAATTCCTCTTTACGCACAGACCGAACCCCCATTCTATATTTCGATGTTATGTATTTTTGCGTAAACACTTTTGTACGTTAATGTACTTTTGCCCCTTTTTGCGCACGTTCCAGTTTTGTCATTTTTACTCTTTTCACTACCATTTCATATAATGTTTTATATTTATACTGTAACACGTATTTTTTTATTACTGTATATATTTTGTATTTTTAACAAGTTTTCAATACATAAAAAATTCAATACAGTTTTTTATCTTCGTGCACATATTTGCCATTTTAGCATATTTTTTACAATTAAAATTATATTGAAATATTGATATTCTTTATTGTTTTTTATATTTTCTGTCTTCATTATTACCAATTACACAATTTAAAATCAATACATATATACTGATTCAACAATAAAATTAAAAAATATATTCAATTTCCAAAATCATTACTCAACCACCACCGATCAATTCGATTAAATTGCACAAAAGAAACTTTAACTAAAAGCATAGAAAACGAAAAAGAAGAAAGCCGGACAAATTGAACTTAGCTCGCATCAATTCACGAAAAATCACCAGACATCACTCGACTCTCTCACTCGCAAATTGTCGTCACGCCCATCCCCCCGCTGAAAGAAAAAATCGTTCGACGTCAATTCAATCTTCACTGCAGTTCGCTCTGATTCACCAACTCTTCAGCTTACCCATTCAGAATTTCATATATGTACGGCGGCCATGATAATCAAATCAGCGGAGCAATCGCCTCTGTCTAATCGCCTTTCATCGATGCATATCGTCCTCTCATCCTTCCCGAAACGCTGAATTTTCGACGTCGATTTCCCGGCTGTTTTCCATTTTCCTCTTCGCTCGGCGCCGCCGCCCTTTTTTCCGGGCGCGTCGGCTATTTTTAGCGCAGTCAAATGTTTCGAATTGTCGGAGAATCCGCGAGCTTGTGAGCTTGGAGCGGAGAATTTTTTACAGCGATTTAGCTGGAATTCCGCTGCTGATGAATTAGCAGAGCATTTTTTTTTCGGCGGATACTTCAGAGGAGCTTGTAATGTTTGTGGAGTACTTTTGCTCGCTGGAAAAAGTATGCTGCGCAGTTGAAATGATGTTTTTTCGTGGAAAGAGTGGAAATAAAATGATTTACCTTTTTCCCTGAAGTTCCGTCGAAGAGATGCAAAAAATTGTAGTTATTATTTTATAATGCGAACTTTATTTTTGAGACTGTATACTCAATATGTACGTAGAAAGATATAAAAAATATAAGTTAAAGCTAATTAGCTTGAAATGTATTATGTGAGCTTATTAAAAAACTATAGATAAAAAATAATATGCATATTTCATATCATAGTTTGAAGGCATTAATCAACTATGATTTTGAATTATCAAAGTAAGTTATTTTAAAATGTTATTTTTCTTAATTTTATAATTATTATTTACATTGAATAATTGTACCTGTGATTGGAGAAGATTGATTTGAACTTTTGACTTATGACTTTTGAGCTAATTTTCTAAAGTACAATTGTAAATTCTAGCCTTGTTTAAGACTTCAGGTCGAAAAAATCGTCTTAGATCTAAGACACTTTAAGTGCAGTGTCTTCGCTCGTGCTGTCAATTTAATTTCAATTAACTACGTAGCTAAGTGCTCTTGGAATTTTTCTCATTTTAGAGCTTTCTCGAGAATGTCGAAAAAAGGAAATAAGATGCCATATACATTTTATTAAATAAAGGTAATTTTTTACTTTATTGATGCACTTACATTCACGTATTTCGAAATGTAAATAACTGATTGATGGAATTCCATTAAAATGATTAGATCAAGTTTCTGAAATCCAAACTGACTTTGAGTCAAGTACCTACTGCATATTTAAAATATTCAACATCATCTTCAAATTAATTCTGAAAGTCCTATCACGTTTCTTGAGAAGTTTGACGACATGCTCCACTATCTACTTAACGTACTTCTAATCTTCTTACAAACTACTATTAAATTTTTACGAATTACTGGCATTATGGCAATTTGTTACTTTAAGTACTCACCTAAAGCCATTACATTTAATACCAGAGCCATTTCTAACAATAATTAAAACTTCTAGAACCAACTTCAAATGTTCCTCGAGCCGATTTTTCGATTAAACCGAATATATACTACATCAGTCTAGTAACGATCCTCTATCGGTTCAATGCACCTTCAATTCCACTTAGAGAACCATACGAAAAACGAGACACCCTTTGTATCTCGCTTTGCACCAAATCGCGATCCTCCGTTTCTCGCTCCTGTCGTGCGTCTTGACGCGTAATTTCTTCTTTTCCCCCGTCTCCCTGAGCGCTCCGCGCTCTAGATAAACAATGTGGAGCTTGCATTTCTCTTTCTCTCTCGGCAAATCGCTCCCGTGCTCGTAAACCGTGCGAGACAGGAGAAAGAGGAGAGCTCCGAGGAAAATACAGGTATTTCTCTCTTTCTAACTCTGTCTCTCTCTCTCTCGCGCGCGCGAGCTCTCCAGTGCGATATTACTTTCAGTGGAGCTCGCCCTTTCGGTGAGCTGTTTTCAATCGCGAGCGATTCTCTCAAAATGTGCCCATTCTTTCGCGCTGAAAAAGCGGCGCGCGAGGCTCGACTGTTGAATTTATTCCATCGCGCGAGAACTGGCTTTTTTTTAAATGTTGCGAGAGAGATTTTATCGTCTGTTCGCGAAATTGTATTGGAGCTTTTTTCGTAGTCTCTCGTCATACGACGCGTGTTTTTGAATGTTGGAGCTTTATTCGTGCTTTTTCGAGGTATGATGCGTGCTTTTGAATGCAGGAGGAAATAGTTGCAAATTTACGTAAAAAAGAATGTTGTTATTGAATGAACGTGTTTTGATTTCATTTCGTGATGTTGAATGTATATTTTGTTTTGCAGATCATAGAGTAAATATAGCGTAAAAATTCTTATATTCTTATCTTTCTTTTTATTAATAATTCATAAAAAAATAATTCTTCAATCCATCTTGAATATACTTTTGCAGAAAAAACTTTCAACATTTAAAGAACAAATTTTTTTCATTCATTTTCTTAAAAAAGATAAGCAAAGCAAAAGAAATCTACTTGCAAAACTTTCACATTTCCACAAAGAAATATTCACTAAACTGCTTCTCTCGCAGTACATTAGCGCTGTATGCACGCGCGGGGCAAAGGAAAATTGACGCAACAGAAAAGGGGCGCGCACTCTTGCGCAATAATGAAATTCGCGACTGAAATCAGCTATTCAATAACGGCAAATGAATCTCTTTTTCTCCCTCTCTATCTCCACTGCAGAGGAAAAAATTACGCTTGCGAGGAGATAAAAATTCTCTTTCGTTTGCGCTCGCTCCTAAGACAATGAGCGTTAATAAGTCTCACTCAGAAGTGGAGGACATTTTTAATGCTCGTCTCTTTATATAACACCTACGTTAATAGAATTTTCCGGGCCGTGCGTTCTTATAATAATGTCAAAGGAAAACGCGAAATTGTATATTTTGACGAAAAGAGTCACGGAAAGATGAAGGTTAATGGGACGTGGGGAGCGAAGATGCTTTTAGGGTTCTGCCGAATTGTGTTTTTATTGGGGATGTTTAAGCGGCGGTCGTATTTTTTATAAGTATTACCTTATAATGTAGATGTTGGCGTTTAAGATAAGAAGCTGCTCGCTTGACCGTAATTTATTAGGTCTTGCGTATTTGAGTTTATTACCTGTGGTATTTATTATTAAGTTTTATGGCAAAGCGCGTTAATTGTTCATGAGATAGGGATTATTCATTTTAGTATGTCTAAGAAAAAGTGAGTTATATTGATGAAAAAAAGTTTTTGTATTATTAACTTTAATACGAAATTATTCATTGCTTTCATAACTGCACTAAACAAGTTTGAGAACATATATGTAAGCTCAAACTTTTTATTGCAAAGAATAAATAGAAAAAGTTCAGAGACGATACGTTGATCTATCCTTTGAGAATCATAAAATAGGTAAAATAAGATCAGTCCTTTTTCTGTTTACTAAGTAGAAAATAGTTTGTTGTGGTCAGACATCCATTTGTAAGGTTGATTTAAAATTTAATTGAACTTTTTTTGATTAGTTAAAAAAGTTTTTCATTATATAAGAGATTGCAATAAAACGATGTATATTTCGATAATGCATTCAGTTATGTTAATAAATATAAATTTAAACGTTACTTCCATTAGAAAAATTGACAAAACTTAATGCTTAACTTAATTTAAAAAATAATGATGTCCTTATCTGTTTTTACTTCGTTCGAAATTTCTTTTGAAATTTCAAAGACCAAGAAATTTCCAATCACCATTAAAAAATAAAATCCAATCTTGCGCAAACTCGTTGAGTCCTTAATATTCTCTCACAAGAGTTCGATAACACTTTCCATCTTCACCCCGAAAAAAATGCTCTCAAAAGAATCGTCGCTTCATCCAAAGCCAGCGCTAACGACTCGCCGCGCTCATCAGCCGAACCCATCTCCTCGTCATCGCTTTCTTGTAGCAGTGGCCCTTGAAAGGGTTGGCCGAAAAACTTCCGCGTCAAGTGCGCAAAAAGCTCGGGCAAAAAGAAAAGGAAATCGAGGAGCCTGTATATATAAAGCGCGAGCAAAAATTCCGCTCATCCTCTTCTCGTTCTCGATGACCCTTTTGACGACGTTTTTTTTTGCTCCTCGACCTTTTGACGGCGCGCGCTCGGGCTCCTTTTGAGGAGACGCTCGCGGCGCGCGTCGGCCCCGAAATGAGCGATGAGAAAAACTGGGACGAAGAGTCCAGGCCTGGTCCTCCCACGATGAATTTGCTACGCGCGGCTGCTTGTGGCTGGATTTTTCGGGGGTTTCTTTAAGGTTGGTCTTGAGGCTTTTTTTTGGGTGGGGTTGGTTGAAGTTAGGAGGGTTGTTTGAAGCTGTTAAGGTCTATAGCCTGTAAAAAGATAAGTATATGTTTTTTATGAAGATAGTGCTGAATACTGGGGTGTTGTAGTCATCGAAGGAAGATAATAGCATGTCTGTGATAGCTGCCATTTGTATGCCTATTACGTTAGAATTGCAAATGTGACGAGTTAACATATGTTATTTTAGTGATAAAGGGAGAATACGTATACAGTCTCAAAAATAAAAGTAAATTAATGGTTATTGTTTACTAACAAACAACACGAGTACTTTTTCGTGTAAGATCAAATTATTGTTTTTTTATATTTTTATCTATAAATATTTCTGTTATTTATCTATAGTGATTCAAAATGGAAACAAGAAAAATATTGGAAACTCATAAATGTATACAATTTTTTTCTCTACTCTATTTTGTTTCATCTATTTCCA
The DNA here is from genome assembly GCA_030522685.1 of Eupelmus azureus. Lineage (NCBI taxonomy): Eukaryota > Metazoa > Arthropoda > Insecta > Hymenoptera > Eupelmidae > Eupelmus > Eupelmus azureus. The sequence goes on from JAPYZA010000447.1 coordinate 6,272, forward strand.
ACAGACTATCTATCGTAAATCAGTAGTCCAATAATAAAAATGCAACAAATTCTATATCTACTATTCTGATCACATTAAAGTCTCGTCTCCTCTGAAAACAAAAACTCAGCTAAAGTCAAGACAGCCAGAACCTTTAGCGCTGATACATCCTTAAACGGCAAACTTCGAGCTCGAGCCAACAGTATACCCGGCGCACAGCGACGATCCAAGGGACTCGCTTAATCGCAAAAACAATATTTACCCGAGCGTCGAGGCCTCTGGCAAAGTGCGTCCGCGTGGAGGGGGACGGGTCCGACTAGATCCCACCTCTTACTACTTAAAGGACCGCTCTCCGCTTAGCTCAGCCGCACACGGATAAACACTGCAGGTTTCTCTAACGGTGGGAGTAGCTAAAGTTCAGGTACGTGCGCGCGTAAGAGCAGATGGGAAGTGATTGTAGAGTTTAGCCGAGGTAATTTGCGATGCCGTGAGGGACTATTAATTTCTAAAGTGGGAGTGGGAGGTTTTTAAGGGAGAAGATTGAGGTGTTTTCGTTGAGTGTAATGAAAAGATGGTTTTCTTGACTGTAGGTATGGTTAAATCGTTAAATCTTTTCAAGAATATAGTTATAATTTATAGAAAAGTGAGGAAATCATTTAATCACAGTAGTCAAATCCGGGTATGGTAAGCCTAGCGTCAGTAGATGTATTTGGACAAATTTTCCTCCGCAAGAATTACCACGCTGCCATTATCCAAAAAATAATGATACACTCGCTCGCCGGAGTACACTCGGTTGGAATGTTAATTTGAATTTTTAAATTTTTGTTGGGATAAAGTTATAAAAACACTCTCTGTCTCACTCTTTCTTACAGCCAAACACTCCTTGACCAATCTTACCCCAACAAAATTTCAAAAATACAAATGAACATTTCGGCAGATAGAATTGTTATTGAGCGTACAGCACGGTAATTTTTTTGTAAAATTCTATATATAGAAATAATATTTCAGAGAATCATTTAAAAAAAATTTTTGTAGTCGTGAATACAATGGATAATTGTTGAAGTTCACACGTTCGTGATAAAATTAATGGCTCAGATTAAGAGGATTTGCTTTAATACTAAGTAATTTCACCGCGGATTCCATTACTGTTATTATTTCCGGCCGAAAAATTCCTCACCCATTTGAATCGGATAAATTTTACCGAGAGCTGAGATTTATTACTCTCAAACATTTTCCAAAATTTAAAACTAACAAAAATTCACGACTGTGCAAAGTAAATATATGATTCCGTTAAAGGTTATCTCTCGTGTTTGTTTTTCGGGATACCTCATTATTTTCCCACGTGCTATATCTTCGTCTTGCTCGTGACCCGTGAAATTTGGAGTGACGCAGAACATGATTGAATATTTCTAATCGTCTCCTCGGATCGTATACATCGCAATATTTCATCACGTTGCTGGACAACCTTGAGATACCTTAGCGTAGGACCGCAATTTCTTGATGTTCCATTTCCTGTCAAGTTTAATGATTTATCTTGTGTTTTATAGCTTTGATATGATCGATCGCTATTAAAAAAAAAGTTTCTTAATGAAATTACTCAAAGATTTATTTTTAGTATACAACTTAATAAATGAAAAAATTAGTAGAAACTTGCAGAACCTCGTAACATTAAGTAACCAAATTCTAATTTTTCTAAATCCACCGAAATCCGGATCCCCAAATAAAGCCAACTCAACCCAAATCTCCATAGTCCCGTGCTTACGCAGGCCATCTGCCGCTAGCACGCCAGACCGTGGCCGATAATTAGGACATTCGATTATCCGCAATCGGCTCATCAGTCGTCCTTCGAAATCACCACACGCCCCTTTCCTATACGATCGCATACTCGAATCATTAATTAGAACCAGCCGGCCGAGCATTCAGCCGTCGTCGCACGCACCGCAGGACATATAGAGCGCTAACGAAATTTCACGGCTGTATTTCTGTCTCTATATGTCCCGCTCTCCGACTGCCTCTTACTCGACGATCTGTAATCGATTTCGCCGATATACGCGCGAAATATTCGAAAGCCGCAATCGACCGATCGGAAATTTTAGCGCAGTCGGCGCTTCTGTGCCCGAGCGTTGGGATGATGTCCCGGTTCAGGGACGGTATAATCGGGATTTCAAGAGGTTCTATTGACGGCGCGAGCCTCAAAGCGGAGAGCGTGGGAGGTATTTAGGGGCTGAGTTGCGTCGGGATCTCCGGTTACTCGCGGCACTCGGACTTCGGCGAAGTTTGCTCGTTAAGGATGATAGTTTTGACGGAGACAAATAGATTGGTTGGGCTTCGTTAACTGGTTATTTTATTTGTACTTTTGTTTTTATCTTTTTTGTGAGTTGTTATTGGAGGAATTTTTAAAAGGTGGTAATTTTAAAATAAAAATTTAGTGAATTTAATCTGAAGGGTGAAGAATGTTATTATTTACATTATTATTTGAGAATATGAAGTAATCCTGAAGGATCGTTTCTATTATTCAAAATTACAAATATATTTAAATTGTAGATGAGTTAATAAATGATTTCAATTTATATCGTATAGAAATGCAGCTCTATACCTGAAAATTATACAAACATTAACCGTAAATAGTAAATTTTTCAAGAATCAATTTCTAAAATTCCAGCTTTAAAGCACACGCAATCTCTCAAAATTCTTGAAAAATTGCTAAACCTACAGTCTACACATCTTACGCTGCATATCTCATATGCAACGCGCATATCAATAGCCCAAAAATCCCGCGCCACTCGTGGCGTTCGATCGCCAACGCACTTTAAGGTAAGGGTATACATCCACCTTCTCCGATGAACATATCCATAACGACGTCCGCTACACCCACGCGCTGCCGAAAATTCGCGCTCCTCATACGGCGTAGAAACAAATATAAGCACCCATCCCGCGAGTAATTAAGTCCGACCAATTATCAAGTGGCTCTGTGTAAAACAAAAAAAAACGCTCCACCCGGGACGTGCCCGTCCCCTGGTGCGGCGACGACTCTTTCCAGGCCGTGAACGTGCCACACAAATGGGATGTTTTCTCGTTCCTGACGCCGACGTTCTGCGACCACTGCGGCTCGATGCTTCACGGCATCACGCAGCAGGGACTCAAGTGTTCAGGTATAATTATTGGCAAACAAAAAATAAATTAAAGAGAAAGAAAAAAGCGACGTTGTCGAAGACGTGATTCGGGCGTCGTTATACGCACACGTATACGCCATTCGTAGACGCTATATATATGCTAGCTCTGTCTCTCTCTCCTATTCAACTTGTAGACTAACGAACTTAACCGATAACGAATCTTCTGGTTCGAGGTGCTATGAGAAACCGCGCACGTATCTAGCGCGTGCCAGTGTCTCTCTGGTAGGTAAAATGTGGTGCACTGAAGTTTCGAGGGGCGCGCGGTATCGATAAGGATTCCATTGTTCATTAAAATTATGCTTGATCCGCATCGGTCTGCGATGATTGTCGATATCGGGAAAAATCGGAATCTTTGTCGCTACTCGCTTATCCCTTGATCCGCTACAATCACGCAAGAGTTTTTGTTTATTTTGTTTTTTTTTCTCTTCATCGCGACTCACGCATTCTGTATTTTATCCGTCTATCCATCTTCGAGCTGTCGACGATTCTCGTACGGATATCGCTTCATCAAGTTGGTGGAAAGGTGCTGGCTCGACTATCTCTTCGCATCATCGAGTTTTTCGATTTTTCCGACTACAGCCCCCTCCTTTTGGCGTTCCGCCTGCTCTTCCGCTTTATCTTCAAAGTTTTATTATCGTTCGGCTCTTTTTTATAACACTTGAAATAATTTATTATATGCTTTTGGATGCGCTTCGATTGTATCTGAAATTGCTTTTATAAATTTTCTAGTTTATAGTCTGCTTTGATAAAATGAAATTTAACAATTTCTTAAACTATATACTTACTTATTTAAAAATAATCTTTTGAATTATAAAATGCACCTATAGATATAGTCATTTATAGTTTTTAAAATGTTTATTATAAATATAAAATCTTAAAATATTTATACCTATTTGCATTTACTAAAATAGTATTAATAAATGTAATCACGTCTTGACATTCCATTTCAATTCAAACATTTTTCACCAAAGAACAAGAGCAACGATCCACTAGGTTTAGTCCAAAAGTCAAAAACTCGACGATTCGAGGTCAAGCTCATCGCAATCATCCAGTCATAAGCGAAAGCTTCAAGAGTTAACGCAAACACACCGGACTAGCCTTCATCATCATCATCATCATCCCGAAAGTAGTGAAGTAAACGCACTTCTTAGCGCGCGCTTCTTTCACCCAGCCTTCGTAGTTTCAAGCATCCTCCAAGTAGTCTCGAAAAAAAAGAAATTCACCCAGATGAGTTTTAAAAATACATAAAACGCGCTCCACGAGTGTCCCCGGCGCGCAATCTAATTTCAGCACATAACACGCCAGCGCATCTATCTTTCGGATGATGAATCTCGCATCAAAATGGAGCGAGAGCCCCTTAAATCCCGAATGCGCGCGAGGATGACGTCATGCCGATGAACACGTGTCTCTCGCCACTGGGTTTCCGATGACACTCGGGCTCGTGTGCGCGATTTTGATGGATACGCGCGCGCAACAAAATTAAATACTCGTTCGATCGCCGATATAGCGGACGCGCATTCCTTGCACATATTTTCTGAACGGATAGCCGCCGCTTTGAAATATGTCCTGTCGGGCTCTCGCGAATTTCGTTTTGCTATAATTTTCTAGCTTGAATGGCACCGAAGGGTACCTGAATGATAAATTTCCGCTGATTTGGGACTGTTGAGTTTTGGTTTTTGATCGCGATGATTTGAACGTGATGTTGGTTTCGGCTGCTATAGGAACTTGCCGCGTTACATTGATAGAAATACTTTGGAATTTTAGTTGTATAAAAAGTTAACGTTAAATGAAAAAACTTTTAGTTTTCGTAAAAGCGGTTTAAAACTGCCTACCCGCCTGCTTTCTTTCATCTGCCAAAACAGTAAAAAAAAGGCACCGTGCTGGCCTGAAACTTTTTAATCAGTAACAACCGTCGAGGAAACGAGCTACTTTCCGCGATTGTGTAAAATTTTAATTCAAAACACATACTTCGGTTTTAATTTTCCAGCTCTCCCTAGGAAGTTTACAAACTTCCAACAGAGCAGGAAAATTAAATCCGAAATATGCGCGTAACAAATCCGTCTGCGTTTGTGCGAACCGTAAAGTGGCGATAAAAAAAGTACAGCTAAACCGTGAGACGGCAGAACTCGCCCGCATACGTGACACTTGATAAAACTTGAAAGAATTTTTATTTCAAAAAATAATTGTAAGTTCATAGTGATGGATTCAAATCGAAAAACTTACTTGATATAACTATAAATGTAAATTTTTATTACGTACGTCATTTGTATATTACTACCTTTTGCGTGTTGTCGGAAACCCAATATCTGTTAGAAAATGTAAATTTTATTATTTTTTCGTTATATATTTATTTAAAGCCGGATTTATCACACGTTCGGAGATTTCTTCTTTCCTATAACCGAGTAAAAATAATCAATTAATAAAATACGAATAATAGGTTTATTTCATCGAAAATCAATCCATACTACAGTTTCGCAATCGCAATTCGAAAATATCCAATAATACACTAACAAATAAACTGTAAATAAAGCTTGCGCGTAACATATTGTTACCGTGTGTTAAATCGTGTTGCACTAAATACACCGAACGTCCGAATTCAAAGCAAATGAATTCCCTTGCAAAGCAATTAAGCCGTGCCTGAATAAATTTGCCTCTCTAAAATAAACGATACTTCTGGAATTTTTCTCGCAGCACCGCATATCGCTCGATACTTGAAATTTCGCTTATAC
>JAPYZA010000447.1:12167-48070 GCA_030522685.1 Eupelmus azureus
TTTACGACGCATACGACTTTTCGCGAAGATTAATTAAAGTATAACCGAAAACAAAAAAAGGTACATCCGTCCGAGCCAATAAATTCTCATTAATAAAAAGGGGCGTAAATAATAAAAATCGAGTGTACAACCGAGCGGCTTTGGCAGTGAGCTTTCCGTTATAAAGCGCTCGTTAAATATTCAAAAGTCCCACGTGTGGCAAGTATGAAAGCGCAATTTATCATTGTACAAAAGAAATAGTGTTGGCCGAAATTTTCGCGGTTTTCCGGTTTTATTTATACTTTGACCTCCGTTGCGTGTACAAATTATACAAAGGATACAATGGATATTGTTATACTAGTTCAATTTGACTTTTTCTGATATTGTAACTTCGTACTATACACGTAAACGTGTATAGTTATTTGTAAAATTATTTTACTTCTGCAATAAAAAATTGACGTTTCACTTAACACGTACTTTTTCAAAAAATCACATTTCAAAAAAAGACTACATAAAACAAAGACTCAAGTGATCAATCCAGAATAAAAACCATTATTTCAATAACTATCACCAATTAAATCTTTCAAACCCTTATCTTCCCGGTCGCGAATGGAAAATCGGCCAACACTCGCGCACACGGAAACAGGGGTACATCCATCCAACTCAGCCCGCCGGGGCCCATTTCGTATATTCTGTAAAAGCTCGTTATGCGCGTGCGACACACCCGCATAGGACGCTTTAATTGAATTTCCTTGAAACGTATACATACATTCGCCGGTGCGGGAATGCCCACTGCCTAAGTATACTATTAAAATCGGCGGGCGATTTCGCCTTTTTTTACGACTTGCTCGCGCAAGTTTAATATTGTTAGAGGGGTATGTATGCTTTTATAGCCGCGTGTGTGGCTCGGTGGTTTGGGATATTTAATCAAGGGGTGGGTTACGGATTGGAATTAGAAGCTCACGTTTATTTTGAGGTAGTTCGGACTTGGTGTACTTGGTACTTTTTTTTATAAGATCGCAGAGTTCATCGGGTTTGATTCACTATGGTTATGGTCGAAATTTATAGTAATATTAAGTCGTTTGGGAATTTTTTTTTTGATTTTTTTTTGCATTTTGTTTATTATCTTTTTATTTTTAAACTTATGATTAAATAATTATTCTTTAAAGTTAAAAAAAAGTTTTAAAAAATTGTTTTGCAAGGCTGTAACTAAAAATATTAGTTTTTTCTTTATTATAAAAAGGAGATTATGACGCGAGCAGTCTATTTATTCAAAAATCAATATAATAGAAAACGGTACTATTAATAAAGAGCATCTTACGGCTAATATCTTTGCATAAAATCACGAGTAATTTTCATAAAGATAATCGCTTATATTTTAATTTAAAAGAACGTAAATAAATACAATGATCTAGATATCAACAAAAAATATTCTCAACAAAATGCTATTAATAAAACGCGAATAATAATAATAATATATAATAAATTAATCAGGTTACCTTATCGATAGAAATTTACGTTTGTCCTTGCTCTCGTACTTCTCTTGTACAAATAAAAAATACCGGTGTAAAAAACGTAAAACATCCTTCGAAATGTACTATGTAAAATCGTAATCCGTAAACGACAAGATGCATTGTAACATCTCTATACACCCTTCGAATTGCCTTCGTTGTAAAGCTTATTTACTCTAGCAACTTCATCAACCTTTACCTGAGACTCCTTTGTCACTGAATGAACGTGACTTATCGGGATCACCATTATGAAATGTCAAGGCCTTTTGGAGACGGGATTTTCGTCTTTCGTACTTTAATACATTTTTTTAATATCAAACTTTTCCTAATAAGTATGATAAAACGAGCCTAATGTAAAATAATAACTATCTTATATAAAATATCGTTATAGTAACTGTCTGTGTGAAACCCTGATTTATGATGTGCATGCGAGACGCATTTATTCTTTATGAGTAGAACATTACCCTGCTGTTGTAAGTCTGACATTTTTTCATTTCATCTATGCTGTTTCTTAATACGACTATATCATGTTATTCATACACGTGTTTCGCTGTATTTCATATTTTACGTATGCATCTACGTGTTTAGATTATGGAATTTCTTTCTTAAAAACTAATAATAAATTTCTCTTTAATATTAATCGTGTACATATTAACGTATGAAATCTTAAATATGCTGAATAAAATTTATCCATTTTTTTAAATTAATTGTGATTTATCATTTACAAATATTAATTAAATTTTTTTACGTATCAAATATGATTTTGTATCAGGAATTTAATTTATATCAAAGTTTTTTTATTACAAAATGTTATACAAAAAAATCTTTAAATTATTTATGAAACTGGATAAAATTTATTGAGGCTAAACATTAAAACAGAACATATAAAATCAACAGATAAAGTATCGTGTAGTATCATTGCTTCCACTTTTTTTTCTTTTTTTTCGCCATCAAACTGCACTTGATTCATAACTGTTCAACCGTGAATCGAGTGCTCTCTACAATATTTCGTCCATGACACGAAACTAAGATACTCCGGCAAGTCGCTTTGGACCATCGACTTCAGTTAATGCTGCATTCACTACTTCTTTCTAATTACATCTTGGACATTTATTGCCATTCTAATACATTACTGATTATCTTAAATTTATTTAAAAAATATTTTTTAATTAATTTCTACTTTAACTGCATAAAAATACTTTCAGAGCTTTTATTTAACACGATAGTTTTTATCAGAGTCTTTTAATGAAGTTATTCTAATTTTTGCATGTATATTCAATTATTTTAACAGGGAAGTGTTTTTTATTTTTTAATTAAATTTTTTTTTGTAAAGCTTATTTATTGGCAAAAAATTTTTGGTAAAATATAATAACAATATTTTATCTTAACTTTATAACAATAGAAATACAAGTTCTTATCAGTGGAAAATTTTATCACTTCAAAATTTTAAATTCATGTTTTATTTTATATGATAATTAAAGCTCTGTTGTTAATACAATGATAGTTTTTCAAATTAAATATTTTTATAAAGTTAAAAAATTTATTTACTACATTATAGCCTTTTTGTTTAAAGTAAAATAACAAAATGATTATTAGACTAGACACAAATAATGAATTCGGCATTTTTCTAAAATTGTACAAAGAAAAAATGTGATAACTGCGATGATCACCAGTCGCGATTTGCCGGACTTCGAGTTTATGAAAAAAAAAAAAAAAAAAAATGACCTCGCGGGCCTCGCAGGCTCTTGACTTTTTCCAACTATTAATCGAATGAAATGTGTGTCTGATGGGCTGCTACAGCATGTGACATGAACGTGCACAAAAGATGCGAGGCCAGTGTACCGAATCTCTGCGGATGCGACCACACGGAAAGACGCGGACGCATCGAGCTCAACGTCCACTGCACCGGGAACAAGATGACAGTCGAAAGTAATTTGGTCTTTCTTTTTATTACGCGTTGATTTCCTGTTTTTGTTTATTTTGAGTAATAGATTGAATTTCGGGTTGAGTCGAGAATAAGGTACTACATGCAACACGGGAGATAAGTCGATTATTTCTTCGGGCGATTATTGTTCTCGTTTTGCATGATCAGCAAATCGATCCGCAGAAATAATATGCAGCTTTACTTCCTTGTTGTATAATGTGCTATTCATTAAGAATAAAAGGTGATTAAATAAATAAAGTAATTATGTGCTAAATAACGTAGTTTTCACGGTTTTCTTTTTCAAAAATATTTTATATTATTCCATACGAGAAGCTTAAAAATTTGGTTCTTATCTTTAGTATTTTCTGAGTATCTGTCTAGCTTCTAGTGTCTGAAACATGTCTTTGAAAAATATTACAGTCATACAAGGAAAGAATCTCATTCCTATGGATCCAAATGGACTTTCGGATCCATATGTCAAGCTGAAGTTAATTCCGGACGGAGAAAACATAAAGAAGAAAACAAAGACAATCAAATCATCTTTAAATCCAGAATGGAACGAGACAATCATGATGTAAGTTAATTGGAAGATTCCAAAATTACTTATATTTGTTGAGCAACGGTAAAAGCTTCAAAACTCTATTTATATCATTCAACTAATTATCGTATAAACTTACACATTAAATATAGAATAAAAAAAGACTATTCGACAAAGCTTTTATTATAGTAAATCTATTGTCTTCTAAATATGATCGTACTTAATTAACGAATAGCTCTTTCACAAAACTGTCAAAGATTGAACTATAGATCAGTTTTTGCCGGAGGGTGCTTGTGAACAAGAATAAAACATAAAAATTAGATAAATTTAATTTCTAAATAAAAAATTGTGAACTCAAGGAAATATAATCAAGATGATCTTTGTTAATTTTTTTCTTTCTTCTATTTATTTATTTCTTAATTCGATGGGAAAATTGTCCTGGACAATTTATCTGAAAAAATAACATTATAAAAGTTTATTAGTTTCTCTGTATACTGAAATATTGTACATACTTAAAGATTCTTCATTATTGAGAGTTAGTAACATTATTATCCACTCATTATTTCGTACATCAAGAGAAAGTATTAATTTGCTGGTCTTTATATTTTTTGTCAAATTATAAGTTCGGACACAAATTTCAAACATGTCATAATTAGCTTCAATATAATTTTCCAATAGCTCAACATAATTCTCCGAATAATTTACACATATTAAAATCCTACTTTCTACCAAACCAAACAGCGATCTGAAGCCCGACGACAAGGACAGGCGACTACTAATCGAGGTCTGGGATTGGGATCGCACGTCGCGCAACGACTTCATGGGCTCCCTGTCATTCGGCATTTCCGAACTTATGAAAGCCCCGGCCAAGGGCTGGTTCAAGCTCCTCACCCAAGAGGAGGGCGAGTTCTACAACGTGCCGGTGCCCGAGGAGGGCGTCGACCTTGCCGAGCTAAAAACGAAAATGAGGGTAAGATCGGTATGTAGAAAGCTAGGTATAGGCTCTGCCCCGGAGTGGACCGACCGACCACACACTGGTGCTGCGCGCTCACACCACTTGCCTGGCTTGACTGGTTTGCTCCACTATACTAACGCCAGGTCGGACAATGGGGAGAGCCATTTTACTCTTTATATAACGTTTTCTCTTCAAAAAAGCAGCTTTGTTGCATTTTTAATAGAGGCGAGCCGAGTGCACCAGGCGAGCCGTTTCTTTTATTTTCTTTTTTTTTAAGGTTGAATTTCTTTTTTTTTTCCTTTGTTTGACTTGCTTTTGCATCGTAAAGGTAGTGTGAGAAGAGTTAATTTATTTACTTAGGGAATGGTAGGTACATAGTGAAGTAACTACTTTAGTTAGAAGGTATGGTGAACTTTGAAATACAGAATTTTCTAGAAATCTGTATTATATTCTCCTTTTGAATGATCATTTTTTTCTAAACTACTTTAAAAAATGGAATATGAGAAATGAGCAATTATTCTGAATAAAAATATATTTATTTTTCACCTGAGTAACTACTTAAAGTCAGTATTTTATAATTATAGTGGATGAAAGTTTTAGTTGTTAGTTATTTGAATAAAAAAGTGTGTCCACATTATCTAGAGAAGCGCAAACTCTGAAATTTAGATTGACTTTTATAATGAATTTTTATGTAATATTATCAAATATATCTTCTATTAATAACAATAATGATTAATATTCTATTAAATCAAAATTGAAATTGATAAAAATCCAATAAAAGTTTGTATAATTCTGTAAAAGCAATATTAAACTCAATAATTAAAATATTAATCTAATTTTTCTCTCAGTGTTAATTATTATTACTAAATTGATGGTATTCGAAAACTAGGTCGAAATAGAATCGAAGTGCGGGCTGCATTATTTGATACGAGAAAACATTGAGCTCAGGGCTTAATGAAAATTGGTGACCCAGATGATGCGCATTCTCCCTTTGACAAAGTACACGACAAAATTTAGATTAGCAATTATATTACACTATGCATGGTGTAACACTTCAAGTACTCAGACACTTACTGTTTATCTTCAATCAATTTATCTCTCTACTAATCACAAAAATAGAATAGCCTCTTAAAGGAATCTCACGCCTTATGAGTTGCTAATTATACTTTTAATTTCCAACACCTCAAACCTCGCAATTGTACAAATGCACTGAGACTTTCATACTGTCCAGAAATCAGCCTCGGTCACAAAGAAAGAGCCAACGAGACAAGACAAAGAGGTGCCCCACAACATGGGCAAAAGCGATCTCATCCGCGCGTCGGACTTCAACTTCTTGCAGGTCCTCGGCAAAGGCAGTTTCGGCAAGGTTGGTGTTGCACCGCTTTCATTAACCTACTCCTATCGAGCGCCAGGGGAATTCCTTCCTTGGTGGTTTTTAAAGTTTGAAACTTTTTAATTTCGCGTGCCGAAGTGTCGAAAACTTGGTTAAGTGTAATTGTGAGGAGTTTTGAAAAGATTTTATCGGGCTATTATGTATATTCTAAGGGAAAATCGTTCACCGGAAGTGATGTAAGATTAAAATTTATAATAGCTTATTAAACATTTTTTTTTATGTACCTATGGTTAAATATAAGTTTTGAGTTTTTTCATTTTAAAGGGATCCCTTATCTAAACTGATATTTAAACTGATAATTTACGTCGTAAAGGTTCTACTTGCCGAGAGGAAAGGTACAGACGAGCTTTACGCGATTAAGATCTTGAAGAAGGATATCATCATTCAAGATGACGACGTCGAGTGCACGATGGTAGAAAAGCGAGTACTGGCCCTGTCGAACAAACCTCCATTCCTCGTACGACTGCATTCCTGCTTCCAAACTATGGTGAGTTTATTTCAAATATATGTCATTTCTGTGACACAAAACAGTAATTTCTAAAGCTATCAACAAATATTTAGCCTTATTTTTTCTAAAGCTATCAACAAATATTTAGCCTTATTTGGGTCTTTTAAAATTGACACTTTATTTACTTACTGATGTAAAATACTAATTCTAATAAAAGCATTTAAAGTGAAAATGTCAGATTCATTTACATCTCCATCAAATATAAACTTCACAAACAGTATTCAAACTTTTCGTGACCGCATTATGGCACGATAAATACATTTAGAACAATAGTTTCGTAACTAGATATAATTTTGGAATTAATCCCTTTAACTTTTAGCTTGTCACACTAAACTATAAACACAATTTTCTTCTAAAAATCTCTTTTCTTCTCTCGCTTACTGCTTATTTTAACGTTTTTCCAAGATCGCCGCCAACTCGTAAAGATGTCAACAGTAAAAAAAAATTGTACCATTACAGGACCGGCTCTACTTCGTCATGGAGTACGTGAACGGCGGCGATCTTATGTTTCAAATCCAGCAGTGCGGAAAGTTCAAGGAGCCCGTAGCAGTGTAAGTATCTAAGGGTAGCTTTCCGTTGGCTTCCTCAACAAGCGATTCTCAGCTACGCGCGCAGGCTTACATTCAGTTGTGTCTTTTTTTGCGGCAGTTTATCCTCTTTTTGAGCTTAAAATAAGACAATAGCTTGATGGAGCTCTAAATGGCCAGGAGCAGCGTAAGCTTCCCTAATTGAATTGCACTATTTTTGACCTCATTCACTTGATTTTATTTTTAGGGCGTTTCTAGAGACGAAAATAGATGGATAAAGTCGGAAGCGAGACTATCAAATTAATAAATAAGTGAATAATTGGGTTTCTCACGCTTTATACATTACTTACCAAATAACAACGACTTAATAAGAGTTATTATCCATTAGCAATCAATGCCCCCATTCACTCCTTCATCAGCAACACCGACAAGCAATCAAATCACCACCAACAACCACCAATCCACAAGCCAATCTTTCCCAACCAGCAAAATCTCATCAACAAACTTCCAACCTGCCTTTTCCCGCCGGCCAATCCCGTTCTCGCAACCCTCTTGGAACTCACTCCTCGAGCGGCGTCGATAAAACTTTTCTCCCTCGTCCTCAGATTCTACTCGGCGGAAATAGCGATTGGCCTGTTCTTCCTGCACTCCCGGGGCATCGTCTACCGGGACCTGAAGCTCGACAACGTCCTGCTGGACCAGGACGGCCACATTAAGATCGCGGACTTCGGCATGTGCAAGGAGGGCATAACCGGCGACAAGACGACCAAGACGTTCTGCGGAACGCCGGATTATATTGCGCCAGAGGTAAGATTTCGTTTGGTCGATTCGGTGTGTTTGTATGCCCGAGCTTTGAGCTGTGCGGCTGTGTAATTTTGTCGTGCGGCTGCTTCTGAGGTGCGGGTATCGCGTTTCTGATGTGGGGGTGGGGGTCAAAGGTGGCCGTGAGTTTATCTTGGTGAGATCGCGGGTTGGAGATGGAATTAGAGGGACGGAGAAGCGGAGGCTGGTGAGTTGGGTGGGGTTGTTGGCTCTTGGGAGGGTGGGATTTTGAGCTTGATGAAATGTTGGATCAAGAGAACGAGAGGTAGTAAATTGATTTAGGTAGCTTGTTATCGTTTAGTGAAAATTACGATTTTTTTAGGAGGAGAAAATAATTTTTTTTATCTGTCTGTAATTGAAGGATAGGTATACTAATAAAATCAATAATAATTCGAAAAAGAATAATAGCGGGCATATAACTTTTTTTCTAGTCTAGGTTCATCAATTTTTTTTTTTAACTTAAAGGAGTTACACAAAATATAAAAAAAATGATAATTTATTCCTTATTTTATTTGCGTCACAATTTACTTTAAATTAAATGAAAAAGGAACTTAATATTTGATTGAGTTCAAGATTAATAGTTCACAAAAGTTTAGAAACATAGTTTCGAGAAAAACACTTTTAAAATTTTTCTTTCCTTTTTGCGAGTTATCAAATAATGCTCCTTCAGTTTAACTAGCTATTGCAGGCCAACTAGTACAACAGTAATAATAATTAATATAGTAATACTTTCTTCTTCTTATATTATTACAGTGGTATTCAGATTTTGCAACATCAAAAAAGTTCTTGAAAATCGAATAAAAACCTATAAAGACATTCCCAAAGTAGGTGTCTAAAATTAATTTCAAAAAACCGTTTAAATATCATATACTATAAATCTCTACCTACCAAAGTTGAATGTTTTCGATTTTTCAGTTGGATTTTATTTAAATACCACCTTAAATGATTTTATATTTACAATTTACAGTATCTATACTTAAAGTGAGAATAGTAAATGTATCAAACAATCAGAAAACATTGACAGTCACAAAAGCGACAAATTACAAAATAAACAATTTTCAGATAATTTTGTATCAACCGTACGGAAAGTCCGTCGACTGGTGGGCTTACGGAGTCCTGCTCTATGAGATGCTTGTCGGTCAGCCGCCTTTCGACGGCGAAGACGAGGAAGAACTTTTTGCTGCCATTACGGACCAGAATGTCAGTTACCCCAAGGCTCTCTCCAAAGAGGCCAAAGAAGCCTGCAAAGGGGTAAGTCGTGGCTCCGACTTTTCAACTCGCTTGGAAGGCTGTTAACTTTTTAAGAAATGTCCAGAGTAACGTTGCCCGTTACGTAATTGTCCTATTTGTGCGATGTACGTAAAAAAAGTAACGATATAAATTCTGTACACGTAACCTGAATTTAAATTTGGATTAAATTAGGGTGATATCTTAATATCTAAAAAAAGACTCGAAGTAGTAAAAATTTTACATATTTATAATATAGCTGAGATTTCTTATGAGACTCGTAAAGAGATGTGTGACAGGTAATGCTTTGCATAAAACTTCTGATCTTGATCGTAATAATATTAACATTTTTAAAAAATTTGTTACGTAATCTTGCAATAAAGATTCAAATTTTGATGTGTAAAAAAGTATTACTTTTAAAATTCGAATATACCTAATACAAATTATAAGAGAAAAATAATTAAATAAAATTCCGAGATCAAATTATAAAAGAATAATAAAAATAATCTAGATTTTTCTAAAATCTATAATTTAATTATATTCAATTATCAGACTTACTGACGTTATTGTTTAAGTCTGTTTTTTTCAAAATTAATTTAAGACCGTTTTTGATTCATACAAATCCTAAAATTACAGAAAAGTTATTATTTAATAAAAGTATCGTACTATGCCGGTTAACAAATCTATTTTTGGAAAATTTTATTTTTTTATTTATTTATATGACAGCTACACCAACATCAAATATTAGAATTATTAAAATAAAGGACTTTTAAGAATATATTTAACCAATAACTTGCCATCGGGCGCGCTCACGCGCGCCGTAATACTTTTAGTTATACTTTTGAATATAATAATAGTTACTATTGAATACATTTTTGTTATTCTTTAAATAAAGTTAACAATAAAAATCAAAGAACATGATAAGTCCACTTCTGATATAGTTGCAGATCTTTTATGACCATTCGTATATTTTGCTAGTTTGCAGTAAAAAAGAGTACATCTCAAGTTACGGTTATGATTATATTCGTATTCAAAGCCGTAATAAATTAGCTGAGCTTTACATTTCACAATATTAGTACTACATCATAAATCTTCAAAATCTAAATTCAACCTCAAACACAACTTTCGCACAACAGAACAAAACTACAAACGGATTTTAAGCCGTAAGTCCATTCCCAGCACTTCCCTGAAAAACAAAAATAACAATTCTTCATAAACAACATCGACTCCCGATCGCCTTTCACCCACCCATTCCCAGAGAAATCTAACTTTTCCTATCGACCGAAATATCCACGACTCTCCTTTCTCACGCACCACTCGATTATATACCTGGAACTTCAGCGTTCGCGAGATTTATTTTTACGACTTGATCTCCTCCTGCCTCTTTCTCGCCGCGAAAACAAAAATAGATGAATCACTGGCGCGAATCCTGGACTTTCCGGAATTAACAGATTGTTTTCTCGACGCCGGCGCTTATGCTGTTCTTGTTTTTATTCCAGTTCCTCACGAAGAACCCGAGCAAGCGATTGGGATGCGGCCTTCGCGGCGAGGAGGACGTGCGAAGCCACGCGTTCTTCCGGCGCATCGACTGGGACAGGATCGAGAACCGCGAGGTCCAGCCACCTTTCAAGCCAAAGATCGTAAGTTTGTTATGCGTGAGAGTTTTGTGGTTTTGCTTTTTTTGTTAGGGTGGAGGATAATTTGTGTCTTGGATTTTGCGTCTTGAGTAAATTGTTTTGCGGGTAGCTTTTTGTATTTAAGATTTGTTTTATTGATTTTTTAAGAATTTTTTTTGTTATTATTTTTGAATTTTAATTATTAAACTGTTCTAGAAGCGAATGTTAAACTAGCCCTTTTTAATCCATTTGAATACAACTTTAACGCAACCCAGTACAAAACAAAAATTTAAAAAAATAGAAAATTCCATTTCACAAGCAGCTCATAAAGCACAGCAGTCACGTTCTCAAAATCCATGATTTCCCGCATCCGTCGCGGGGGAAAAGGCATTCGGCCGGCCCCCGAGGCTCACTCCTGCGCCGTCTCTAAAAATTGAATAATTCCTTGTAGAAACACCGAAGGGACGTGAGCAACTTCGACAAGCAGTTCACGTCGGAGAAGACGGACCTCACGCCCACGGACAAGCTCTTCATGATGAACCTCGACCAGACGGAGTTCATGGGCTTCTCGTTCCTGAACCCCGAGTACATCCAGCACATATAATGCGCTCGGCCGTAGATCCAGCGAAACTGAGAGAAAGGAAAAAGAAAATCATAAAAGAAACACTTCTGCGTCGCCGAGAAAACGTGGGCAAGCGCGCGCGCGCGCGTGTAGATAGCCGCGCGAGCTCCTCTCGAATCTCTCGTGGAGCGCGGAATGGAAAAAGAACCGCGTTACACGCTGTATATCGTCTCTCTTTCATCGCCTTGCGTCTCACGCATATAATATATACTTCATCCCTCGCTGCTCCAGGCCGTCAGGAAAAAAGAAAAGAAAATGATTTCCATCTTCCTGTGCGTAAATACATTTCTCTCTCTCGTACCTCGCGTTTCTCGATATGTATACATGTGACGTATAAAGCCACGGAGCGGATGTACACATTTGTGAGATTTTTAGGAGGACGGAACTTCGCGCTCTTGTTTTTTCTTACTCTCGACGATCGTTTTCTGCTTGTGTACATTGTCAAGAAGGAGAGAGAGGAAGATGGCAAGTGAGAGAGAGAAGGCAAACGTGAATTGTAACGAACTCAATCGTGGAGGTAATAGTGTTAAATAGACCAGGGGGATTGTGCATGGCGCCGAGCGCTCGATCGATCTGTATCTCGTTCCGCCTCGTTTCCGAGGATCCTTATAGTGGAGGTTTTTTCAATGTATTTAATGAAAGAAAGAGTATATTAAAAAGTAAAGTAATAAGTAAGTAAGACAGATGAAGATTATGAGTGAAATATAATATATTCGATTATCGCGCGACGTTAAATATCGCGCGGGTCGCGTTTCAATACTTTTAATCATAGCGAGGATCTTGTAATTTTTAAGTATATACATATTGAGTCTTGGCAACGCGAGAAAAATGTAAGAGTGGAGAACAGTTGAACAAACACCGATTACACGTCTTTGATGCTGCGCATCGCCAAGGGTCAGTCTAATCCGCTATTGTATCTCGATTTTCGTTGTCGTTCAGATATTTTTTTTTTAACAATTTAGAATTGACAAAAAAAATAATGTTTCAAAGGAGAAGAATGGACGTAAGGAGTGTGATGTATAAGAATCTCAATGACAGTAAAGCTTTCGGCGGGTAGTAATCTTGTAGGAATAAAGAGAAACAAAAGAGGAGAGCAAAACTGTCTTCGTTTCTTGCGTATACATAAAAAAATGCATTTACTTCAGTAGTTTCTACTGTCGCCTTCCAAAGTTATCTATTGAATGAGCGAATGAATATACATTATATTCTATATATATTATATATATACAGAACACATGGATACGTATATATGAATAATGTATACATCAAGTTTCTATCGATA
This sequence comes from Eupelmus azureus, assembly GCA_030522685.1. Lineage (NCBI taxonomy): Eukaryota > Metazoa > Arthropoda > Insecta > Hymenoptera > Eupelmidae > Eupelmus > Eupelmus azureus. Next base: position 25,072 of record JAPYZA010000447.1, read on the forward strand.
TTTCGTTAACGTTGCACCTCTCGACGGTTTCAACTTGGTAGTATCGTACATTCTATATAAATAATAATTGTAGATAAGGAGCGAGCGCGCGCGCGCGCGAAGGCATATCGATTGCCGATAATGAAGAAGAGCGCTGAGAGCAGCGGCCGAGGACTCGCGGACGACGTGCGGAATATGTGCAGCGATTAAATAAAAGAGTAGGTGTACAATGTTGCGAGATGAGCGTTGACGGTGTGGGGAGACACAAGGAAGGAGATGGAATGGAAAGGAAGAATTTTTTTCCGAAAAACTGGGGTATCAAAATAATCGAGAGCGCGGAGAGGAAAAAAAAGTAAAACAGAAAAAAAAATATAATAATACATGTGCGAATGGTCGATCTCATTTTTCTCCCTCCTTCTCTCGATCTCCTTTTCTTATTCTATTGTTTCCCGCCGAAAACGCATTCGGCCTTATTACAGTATCGTAAATACACGTTATTATTATAAAAAAGAAAAACTAGCGAATGAAGAGAGAACAAACAAAAATGTATGAACATGAGGAAAGGCAACTTTTAGGTGCTTCTTTTTATACTCGTTAACACTATGGATATTACGAGGATACATATTATTATACATAAATATATACTAAATATTAATATTTAATTATAGAATTTCGATAGCCGGCTTCCAGGGAGCTAAATTGCGCGAGTCATCGATCTTAGCCGCGACGGAAGTAACACGTATACGCGAATTTCTGATTAAAGCACAAAAAATATTTATCGATTATAGTCTGGTTAACATTCGATCTGGATATTAAGTTACGCGATATTAGATTAATGCAATAAAAACAATTTGGAACCTATTTATACAGATTTACTCGATAAATTAAACATATTTGTGTGAAGTGTACTATTTTAAAATTAAAAAAGTAAAGAGTAATTTGCAATTTAACTAGCGGTAAAGGCAATTTACGATAATTCTTATAAAAAGGAGGAATCTCAAAGTATTTTTTATATACGTTACAGTAATATATATCAATAAGTAACTTAAGTTCAAAGCCAAATGTGTCAAATTTTCTTGAATAAATTAAAGCTCAGCGCTTTTTTCCTCCAGAAAAAGAAAAACTAGTCGATGATTTTTTTTATATCAAACAGTATGTACTTCGCCAAAAAAAGAAAAAAATCATCGACACTACGTGATCCGTCGTTCACGTTTTTCTTCTATATTATTTTATATTTTTCTTTTACCTCGTCGCAAGATCCGTGGAAGTCCGGCTAATCAAAGTACCTACACATAGACGTAAAGGTATAGAAAAGAAATGTATAACAAAAATGAAACTCATGAGTATGAAAGACATCGTCGTAAATACAAATACTCACGCCGAGTCCCGCCGCACGACGCGAAACGCTGGTATAAATATATTGTCTTTCGACGAGATACACACGTAATTCCAAGCGCGAGTCCTGCGAACGCGCAAATAAATGGATATTGATAGATTTATGCGAAACAAAACTTACTTCTATGAATAAGGGCGAAAATAAAGTAAACAATTATAATTACCGTTGAAGGTTAAATTTTAACGCATACCTCGGCCAGATATATAAGGTGAAAATATCTATTTTAACCGATGTACGCAAAATATATGCTCGAGGAAGAATTAGAAATGTGAGGCGAAGAGTCCTTTTTTTTCTCTCTTCGGACCTGTAGCACTCGAGTCCGAATTTCTATGGACGAGCTCTTCGCGAGATGAATATTCCTTTGATTATGTTCACTCGAAAATAAACGAACGTAAATCGCGACTAATAAATGATGATAAAAAAGAATACATTTGTCGTTTACATGTAATATGAATAATTAATTAGTTGATATATTCAGACGTAATTTGACAATCCTTGTAAATGTTTTAAGTCTGTGCTCTTTTACTGTAAATATTATTAATAATAAAAAATATTACGTGGATTGAATATTCTACATCTAATTTAAGATTGAAAAAAAAGTCAAGAAAATGTCGATAAAAATTGTTGGTATAGTACAATTTAAAACATATTTTTAACAAATTAAGATCAGAATATTATTAAAGTTTATGAATTCGAAATCAAATTTATGAATATTAATAAAGTATCTTGATGATATCAGCAACATAACTACATAAATCTAGTCATCTTCGATTTTTTGTGAATATACATAACTTTTACTAAAAGTAATCGATATTCCTGTAGAAAACTCGTAAGAAAAAAATGAAACTTTTCAATGGAAAATACCTCTATTCATATAACTTTTTTCCAGGGCTACGAAGTACTTCGTTTGTTCCAAATGATTTTTTTAATTTCAAAGAAGATTCAAAATCTTTCTTGTAAACGTATATCTTTCAATGAAATAATAATTTTGAATAATTATGTATTGCTCATTGAAAATATGAAATATACTTAATAATCTCATTTCTGGAAATAATTGTTTTTATTTTATTCACCTTTGATATCTTAAAAATCTCCCAGCCAATGTCATTGCTTTACCAAATGCCCTTTTTATAATTTTTACATATTCTCTTTTCTACAAACATTAAACTTGCCAAGTAATTTTTAAGAACAATAAATGCAATTGTAACATTTATTAATATTATACATTTTTCAATAAAAATATATTTATGAACCACTTTATTCGTAATAAAACCAAATTAATTATTTAAAACAGTGATAAGTACAGTCAGTCTTTACCATCTAATCTAAAAAATTATGCATTAAAAAAAAATACCATTACATATTGCCAACGTCTTCATTCAAAAGACGATTAACTTACAATTCATCAGCTCAAAAAATTCCACAGATAAATAACACACTAACAAGAAAATTTGGAATAAACCAAGTCCGCCGTAGCCCCGCAACGTGCCGCCGACCCGAAATTCCTTCTATACTACTCGGCACCATTTTTCAATCCCCGATCAGCGCGATCCGTCAGCCCCGGATCCCAACTTTTCGCTTTGCTCTTGTTCGCGCCGACGCTGACCGATTCGCCTTTTTATCTTTCTCAGCGCGCGCTGAGGCAGCCGTCTCAGACCCCCGTAAATTATACGTCTCGCAATTTCTCGCACTCGATAAAGCGACCTCGCCGCGCGGCTGATTTATCATTGCCAGTCACGTGGAAAGAGCGTTTTGTTAATGCGACTTTTAGCGCGAAAGCTCCAGCGCGGTCATTTTCGCGAAGGCAAAGACGCAGTTTCGGGGATGAATTTTGAACGAGGGCCGATCTCCTTGGGATTTATGGCTGCGTCGGTTCGCTTTTTTCAGTTTACATCTAGCGCGAAGCCGTTTTTTTTCTTTATTATTCGAAAAGCCGGTGCTTTTTGTTCAGAGCGAGCAAGATTGATGGCAGCACCTGAACCGTGCGCAAAATTAGACCGTCTTCGAAATCTTAAATTCAAATCTACTTTTTTCTCTCGCCATCGCTCATCAATTTATCCTCCGCTAAATCAGGGTAAAGTAAAATCCATCCCCGCGCCAGCAAGAACCGAGCGCGACAGTAAACCGCTGAAACAATACGTACGTGTCAGCGCGATCTCGAAACAAACACAAAAAAAGTCTCCTTCGCGCCCTACTCGAAGGATTTACACGTCGCGCGTTTTAGCCGAACTTTTTACGAGGCTTCCGGCCGCTTTACGACGCGAGCTTATATACCGAATGGACGTGCTCCGTCGTGGTTTTCCGAGCTTATACACTATCCTCGCGTTTTCTTCCTTTAGTTGTCCTTTTCCCCCTTTTCCGCGTGTGTATAGTACTGTACTAGAGTGTATATGAGAAGGGTGAAATATTTTAGGATTTTGAAATAAAAGAAAATACTCAGTCTTCCAGCGTGTACGTTAGCAAGATCGAGCTAGCACAACGGTTGACGAGTGAACGTTAAATATTGTATGCGTTAAGTTTTTCTTTTTTCCGTAGGGGCTAGGGAAATTATTGTCTGCGTATGATTTAGAATTTATTGTCAAAAGATTGTAAAGTTGTTATGTAGTTTAAAATGGTTTAAGCTTTGAATTGATAGGTAATGTTTTTAGAAAAATGTAAGGAGCATTTCTGTTCTTTTGTACTTTGTAGTTCAATTTTGTATCTGAACTTACGGTAGTGATCATAATCTATAAATTTCAAAGTGAATATTGAAAAGGTTAAATCTTAGAAATGTAAATGCATTAAATGTTATCATTTCACGTAATATAAAAAAAAAATTAAGGCAACAAAAGTAAAATTTATACAGTATAAAAATTATTAAATTCTTCATTACCTAGCAGAAATTCAACTGTTTCTCGAACATTGATGAAACTTTTTTCCGGTATTTTCAAGCTATTTCAGCAAAATGAGTAATGTAATAAAAGGCTAGAAAATGTAGTAAAACGCGTCTCATTGATAAGAGAAAACTGACTGAATTTCTACTAGAGTTATTGAATCTTATGTAAACGTTCTTACGATTAAAAAATTTAATTTATCATTTGTATTGTTGTGCTATGATCGAATTCGTAAAAACGAGTTACACAAGTCGTCTCACGGTGCTGTGACACTTTTAAAGATGAGATTGAGGCTGTCTCTCTCCATCTTTTTCCTCTGTGTAAATTTTCTCCTCAAATAAATATAGTAATTGTATGAACGCAAATTAAGTCCCTAAAAAATAAGGAACTTGCACAGAATTTTTAAAACAATTCAACTGTTTTACAGTTTCAAATAAAACTAGTCAGTAATAATTAATGATTGGAGTTGTTAGTAGTATGACAACAATTATGAAAAACTGAAAACAAATTGATAAATTTTAATTTTGTTTTTTTTCTGAGTAAACATTTTTTAATAACCTTATAAGAAGTGATATTTAAATAAATAAAGTGCACGTTCCTTTTTTTGTACCCAATGACCAATCCTTAGAATGTTTAAGATGATACCATTTCAAGGGCCTTCAAAAAGTATTATTTTTCCTCTAGGAAGGTCCTTGAAAAACCTCCTAACTTAAATAGCTAATAAAACACTAACACACTGTACATTAAATACTAACGCCAATTCCTGAATAATAATAACTGAATTATAGCGATGCCGAGCAATAAGAAAACGCAATGCTCGTTCTCAAGTTGCCAAAAGTAAAGGAAGAAACAAAATAAATCAAAAGAAACAAAATAAAACAAATCATAACTCTCGTTCACTTAGCGTCTCTCAAATGTAATGATAATATTAAGCTCATTTGCCATTGACAAATAAAACGGACGCTGAGAAATGTAAGATCTGAATTCTATAATAATGAGTAATTGTAGTAATGATCATCAGTGATTCTTGTCGTTATATGAGCGCGCCTTAGGGCGCAGACCAGCACAGCGTATCGTATATTTATATCCTTTTTTCCGACCGACTAAAGAAAATGAAATAAAAACAAAAAAAGCGACTATGCGATATCAACTTTAATTCTTAAGAATAACTAAAAATAAAAAAAAAATGAAAAAAACGTTGAAAATAATGAAAAAAAATATATCAATGAAAAATTGTATATTATATACTCGACCGATGGCGCGTAGATTTCTCGCTCTTTTATCGCTATATATTTTACTTTTTCTTGACATTATATATATGAACACTAATGTGCAACAATCAATTGTTGTCTGCGCTCTCCCTCAAGAAATCTCGTGTTTCATAAAATTATAAAAAGAACATTACAGGAAAGCAAAACTTACACATACTCGATCAATTAAAAATAAATATCGAGATACACAGCTGAGATATATAAATACACACATGGTAACATACGCAAAAACCAAGAAGTGAAACACACCTGCATACATATATATTTTTAAGATGTTTTTGTGCATTTATAATGTCGTAATAAAAAGTTTCGAATCATAAGAAAATTCAAGCGCTGTTCTTATGTATAAGTGTAAATTTATTCATTAAAACCTTACTATTTCTTTGTTATAATAATACCTGTAGTTTAGCAGATTGTTTTTAATAAATTATGACTAAATGAAACAGTAACAATTGTAGTTTTTACTACGTTATTTATTTAATTAACTCAATTTTACTTTATAGTGATATTTTTAATAAATTACATAATATAAATTAATCTCAAAAAACTTAAAAAAAGTTTCGTAGAAATTACATATAGAAATGAAATCCCAATCGAAGCACGCCAATGTTAATTACATTAAATTAAAAGTACACTACTAACTCAATAGCACTAAACTTTCTCAAAGAAATTTTACGTATTTTTTTTCTTCATTTTTCTTTTTTAAACTAATATTAATGTCTACATAGATTGCAAAAATTCTAAGTAGAATCTAAATATATTCAGTACACTATCTTATCGCAAAAAATTCGAGCGACTTAAAAATAGGTTAAAAACTCGTTCACTTATTTATTTTATTTTTGTAAAACATCAGTATTTTTTGACTCGTATATGTTAATGCAATAACCCGTACTAAATGCTTAGAAAATAGTATCAGGTTCCAACATCCTCTAATCGACAAGATATGATCGAGAATAAAGTGGTTTATAAAAAAATGTGAAAAAGCAAAAAAAAAAAATGATTTTTTCTCATTTTCTTCTTTAAACAAAAAAATAATACATTAACTGACTTTATAATTTCTAGAAATATAGTTCTAAGACAAAGTTATAATATAAATTTGAAATGATTATCTCAAATAGTTTTCAAATGAAATTCAAATGAAAAAAATCATTATTTCACTAAGTGGGCTTCATAAAAACATGTTTTTTAGAAACCAAAAATGTTTTAATGACTCATTAAATTAAAAATTATGTGTGGATGTTCTTCATAATTAATTTCCGCAAAATATTTCATGAAATTTAATGTGCACACAAAATTTGGCAGATTCATTAAGTATAGTTTGGAAACAACGAAAGGATATAAAAAACGGGTATTACTGTTACGATGGTGCGAGAAACGGACATCTTGGTTACGATATTTTCTTATGTTAATATAGGTGTAACGTTGCAAGTAAGTACGTATGATTATGTAGCATTCTATTGAAAAAGGAAAACTAAATAAATCCTCCCTATTGCATGATGCAAAACTTATATATATATATATATCATAAAGCTCGTATAGGACGTGGTATATTCTTAATAACTACAAAATGATGGACATTTCTTTCATTTTTTTTACATTCTTTTTGACTTTTCTATTAATATAATTATATTTCAGGGTTTTCATTTATCTTTTTACTTTAAATTTGAAATTGAAGAAATTAGTGTACGAAAGAAGTGTAAGAAGAAGTACGAGGATTCCTCAATTCTTTATTTTTTACTTACTAAATTTTTTTCAACCCAATTAATTTATGTTTTAAAAAAATAAAAAATTATAAAAGTTGATTTGTAAAACAAATATATTATTAGTTTTTATTTTATAAAAGAAATCAAATAAAACTTATAACAGAAATGCATTAGCGATTCTTGTTGAAAATTAATATAATATTAAAAAAGCTTTTTATACATTATTTATTAAAGAAAAACAAAATCTTAATTTTATATTTTTGAATTTCACGATATTGTATAGAAATAATAAGAAAACACAGTTTTTGTCTGATAATTTTTTATTTGCTTTTTTACACAAATGCTCAGTAGCGTGTTCTATAGGAATCAATTACAGATTCATTCTTCTTGTGAAAAAAAAGTTCGCAAACACGAATAAAAAAAGAAACGCTTTAATGCGCGTACACATTTTGCTACGTACATATTATTACAAAACGCAATTGGACTATAAACGATACACTTGTACATACAGTAATAGATTTCGCGTACAACTTATACAACGAAAAGTTTTGAAACTTAAAAAAAATAGTCTTCAGCTATATACAATTTTTCTAGTTTCCTTACAATTAAAGATTAAAAATGAGGAATAAAAAGAGAAGAATCGAAGAATGAGAGAATGTACAGTATTTCCTAACAGTGATAAGATAAGTGCACATATTTGCATTGTTTTGGCGTGTACCACAGGACTTTGATCGATAAACGAGCGTAGGCACTTTTTCACTTAAAAAAATATACGCAGTTAAAAATTGTCATCTAGTTCACAATTAAATGCGTAATTAATATATTTAAAAAGCTTAAATAATATAATTTAATTAACTAAATATGTAAGATTACAGTCTATTAATTCCTAATGTTATACTGACATTTAATCAATTTAAATGTATTTAAATACTTCGGTATCGTAATATAGTTAAAGTGACGTGAGAAAAGGGGAGGATTCGTGAACACAAATTAACATTAATACATAAATATTTATGTCGATGTCTTTTTTTTTATCAGCGTTGTACATAATTTAATTAATTATTAACTAATGACTCTGAGATTTCATTAATTACGCATGTAATTGACAGCTGAGAATCGAGTTTCTAGCAACTAATTAAGTTTTGACGTGCCCATTAACGAGTGTCGAAACTTAAAGGAAAAAAAAAAAAATAAAGAAAAGATACGATGCGCGCGCGACTTCGCGAATTAATTATGTACACGAATATATTTCATTACGACGACGCGCCTGCACACACGGAAAAATTCATCTAAACGCGGCAATAATCATCATATCGTCCGTACAACAATTAAAATTAAAATGCTGGGGGATGCAACGTCAACGATACTGTTCTCGTCATCGTCATGTGGGGGGTGGCATGGCTGGCTTTGATTTTTTCTTGTTTTTTGTTCTTTCGCTGATTACATTTATGTTTCTAGGCACTAATATAGCGATAAAAAAATAACGTTTAAGATCGTGGACATGCTGGTCGACGCAGAGGATTGTTTTCTTTCTTCCTGGATTATTACACTGGGATGTACGTAGATGCTATGCCGCGAGCCTGCTCATCGGCCAAAATACTGGAAGGTGCTCTGAAAATTAAATTGTTTAATCTAATTTTAGTTTAAATAGCTTATTATCTTTGTTATCTCGAAAAAGAATTTGCATTGAAAAAGAAATTTGAGGTATATTAGTTTTTATTATGCAATAAAGTGTTATTAGACTGAACGTGATCTTCCGTAATAAAAATGTTTTCACGGTCTTTGCAACGTTACTAAATTGATACACAAGTTCATGTCGCATATTCTTATCTTTCTTATTTAGTCTTTTAAGTCTGCAGGGTCGTGTATTTTTTTGTTTGATTCTTTTATCAGTAGAAATATGTAGAAGGTGAAAAAAATTAATTAATTTCTGTCACTAATTTTAGTTTTCGTGTATGCACTATTATAAAATTATTACGTATTTTGGACTACAAAAACAAATTAAAAATAACTACTTATCTAATTTAAAAAAAAAATGTATGTTATTTTTATCTTATTTATGTCCAAGAAATATGCTGTAACAGATATAATATTTATTTACACGACAAAAAAATGTCGTGGATACTTCCAGTATTACTATCAGTGATCTCAAAGGTCAAAATACAACATATTTTTCCTGCATGCTATTAACATTGTTTACATGAAATTTCAAGTAGCAACGGTGTTTTCAAGAAAGAAATTTTTTTATATTTTACTCGACCTATGAATTATGAATTCAGTTCAAACTTTTAGGTTTTATGAACATTTAAAGCATTATTTAAATAAAATAAACAAGTTCTTACTTTAATGCAACAAATGTGAACTGAACAAATATATTTTTAATTTTGTAAAAGTTTGTTTTTTCTAACTTTATTGTCTTTTGAAAAATTTAACTAGTTTTTTTGCATGAATTATTCGTGCTTTAGTAAATTAAAATGAAACTAAAATTCTGCATAACTTCACTTTTTTTTAAATATTAAACTAAACCGAATATCGAATTTGAACCAAAACTACGACCCAAATCACATCAGTCCGCCTCCACCCACAACCACTCCCCCTCAAACTCACCATTAATGCGTATATCGAGTGTAAGCAGATGACTAGTAAATCTCTCGCCGAGGGAGAGGAAGAGAGATAGAAGTAGTAGAGAGAGAAGAGAGTACAGGAGCCGCTCCCTCGGCAAATCCGCCTCCCGGCGTCTCTCCGCGCGCAGAGACGTCGGCCCCGTGGGCGCAGAGCCCCCGACGAGCAGCGCCCTTCGTTAGCGCGACGAGCGGCGTCGGGGCGAGGAAGCTGGGGGCAGCTGCTGCGAGGCCGCCGCAGCGGCGAGGAAAGCTGGGGGCAGGGCCGGCGTTGTGTCCCAGACGGTCCGGCAGCGCGTCGACTTGCGCCAGTGGGGCAGCTGGATGCCGAGGCGCTGGCAGTCGTGGGCGTAGGCCATGAAGGACTCGCAGTAGCAGTGCTCGCTCGGGCACTCGCACATGTCCTGCAGGCAGGCCTTGTAGTACATTGTCGGGTTGACCTTGCGGTGGCAGGACTCGAAGATGGACGAGCGCAGCCGGTTGCAGAGCCTGGAGATTAAGGGAGATTGGATTAGCTGGGTTGTTTGGCTGAAGGTGATTGAGGAAAATTTTGCTGGTAGAAATTGATGAGACACTTGTAGAAATAAATGGTTATCTGAACAATAAAGGGAAATTTGAATTTGAGGCTTTTACGGTGTCTTCTCATTTAGGATGCCTACGTTTCAGGTTCACTCTGATGAAGTGGACTGTAATGACCACGAAATGTGGGCATCCTAAACGACAACATATTGAAATCCAAAAAATCTTCAGAATGAAGACATAATCGGTACCGTTTCGCAACAATAATTTTTTTACATTATCCAGATAATTTTTTCCCCTGACATCAGGATAACTGACACGTTTACTAGAATTGTAAATGCAACGATCACAATAATATTCTATTCGTTCAGTGACTAAATACTTCAATAAGACATACTAAAACATCAAATTACCTGTGATCCTTCCTAAACTTGCATCCACGTCTCTGAGTGTGATTCTTCGTCCTCGAGCAGACCTTCTTCGCACCGACAGCCCACGAATTACCAAAGCTAACCGGATCGGCGAGCAGCTTGCCCCTCCTATTCGTCAAATCATCCTTCGGCACTGAATTGAAATTGCCACAGAGTCCGCAGAGCTTTCCCCTGTACGACGTAGGCGCCGACACTTCCAGAAAGCTGATGCCGTCCCAGAGGATCTTTATACCCAGCTGTGTGCTAACCAGGATGCTGTCGAAGGTGCGATTGATGTCGAGCCTGTTGGCCATGCGAAACGGCACCTCGACCCTCCGGCCGTTGACCTTGACGCGCATGCGCTGACCTAGGTTGACCTTGAGGTCGCCGATTTTAAGGGAGATGGTCTTGGTCCAGGCTGAGAACCTGGTGGCACGGGCGTCGTTGGTCACGCGGATGCTGAACGTGTGGTTGGCGCAGTCGCTGGCTAATTGGTACTTGCAGGAGCCACGGAACGTGTAGAACTTGCCGTCGAAGGTGCGGTAGTGAGGATCGCCGAAGACTGTGCATACACCGTCGCCTTGGAGGTTTGGAGGATAGATAAGGGTGAGTTGGCTTTTAACGGTTTTATTGATGAAAGTGTGGGTGGACGATCGTTGGGTTGTTATGAGTTTGTCGTATGTGTCGGATTGTTACAATGTCTATTTAGTTGTAAGTTTGAACTGATGATTGTGTTGATATGTTTTGCTTACGGACAACTGGAAATATTATTTACAACTAGTCATTGTTACAAAGATAGAGATTTACAGTCTCAGTTCGCGATGAGGTAGTGGTACAATACTTTAAATTCGTCATTGTTTCACATTTTTATTTTACTTTTACTTAGACTTTAATGTATAGTTGATTCTACGACATTACTTTTCAATCAGTAGCATATAAAAGAACAGTCGTACGTTTTGCGTGGCATAAGCAGGGCCATAGTGTGTGTCGCTGGTAATCTGATGACTGAACTGGCTATTAATATTATTCATCAAACAATGTCTCTCTTAAAATTAACAGAAAAAGAAAAGGACAACCACGATATCAGATCATCAGATCATCAGAATGTTGTACTTTGAATGAATGACAGGTGTCGATGGATATTTGATGTCTCATTGTAATAAACACTCACTTTCAACGCATCGTGGACAGCACTGGCCCTCGGGGAGTTCCAAACGCGAGTTCGGCGGACAGGGAGTGGTTAAGGGCGGGCACATGGACATTGCGCAGCGCACCTTGCCCTGCTTGCATGCGCACGACTTGCAGGGATCTAGCTTCCAAGTTTCGCCATCCTGCCTAGGAGAAATTAGAACGTTTAAACCAGATCGACAACGCAGTCTCTTATGCTACGGTTTTTTGTGACGGTTAGTAAGCAAAACGCAAATTTTAGAACACTAATTTTAAGAACACTCCGTGCGTTAGTATGGGTACAATGTGACTGTGAGTCGAATGGATGGTGCGGTGTTATTGCGATGTTGGTGCAATGGTGTTTTTGTTATGTCAGGCAATTTTCAAGGTAGCTTCTTACACGATTGAAAATGTAAAATTTAAATTCTTTAGAATTTAATTAATTAGTTGTAAATTAAAAAGTTGAATGAGTTATTGTTAATTTAAAATAAAAGAAACCATGTAAGAAGCTTAGTTAAGGTGCAGTAAAAATTCAAAGTGTTGTTAATTATTCTTTTATTTGATTATGGTATTATCAAATCACTCTTTTGCTTTATATTCTAAAGTTTGTCTGTACAATAATAATAAACATGTGATTAATCAACTAATCGAGTCGCATAATTTATAAATATTTTATACTTATTGTTAGAGATCCTAAAATACCATTAGGCTAATTTTTTATTACACTTACGTTATCAAACGTTACTTTTAAAAGTACATATCATACCACGTATGATCATTAATACTGCATTGTAACTATCTCTTTATGAGAAATCGAACTTCTAGTATTGCATTAATATTTATGGTTAGTGATGTTATACATGTGTTAGTACATAAAAATTACATTAACTGGCCTTCATTTCAATATGAAATCATTATTTGTAAAAAAGCGCATGAATATGGTTAAAAACTATGTGATGCATCGTAGGTACGTGATGTAATTTCAATACTTGCTGTGCTCTTATACTAAATGATAGAAACCGTCACTGGTGAAAAATGATTTTACAACACTGGACGTCGCATTTATCTTACAAAGGCATTAGCAATTGTACTTTCATACATAAACCTGTTACTAATGAAATGTATTTAATACTGTTTTAGTAACAGGTTACTTTCTTGAGGGCTTTGTTCTGAAAGAGTATAGTTTTCAAAATAATTAAGAGTCAATGTTTTTTATCAAATATAAACAATTACTCTAACGAGAACTTGACTATAGTTGCCTAATTATTAGTTTAGTTTTGATACTTAATTAGACCTTATGAAATATAATTGCACAAATTTAGTTAAGCCGGGGGGGGGCCCTTCCCAAGGTCCATCTTGTGTTAAGTTATTTTAAGTTTAATGAATCATTACCTAAAGAAAAAAAAATAATCCAAAACTTACAACTACATTTAAAGGATCTTTGAATACAAATAATTTGATTCATAATCGAAATAACTCTATTAATTCTCAAAGGCATTCCAAAATTTTAATGATCATCAAACATCCCAACATTCCCACCCAAAAAAAGACAACTCTTCAAAAACAAAGCCCCAACCGCCCAGCTCTCAGCATAGCGCATACACAAGCCTCTCTCACACACACACAGATCACAATCCACACAACACCGCGATAAATCAGCGCCAAGCAAGCATCGTCAGCAAGAGGATCAGCGCGATAATGGTACTCGCCCCGTAAGTTTTGCCGGCGTAGGTGCAGGAAGCTCGGCTCTCCTCGACCAGGGGACACTGGGGACAGCAGCGGCCCGGCAGCTTCGTCTGGTACTCGCTGTTGCACTCGAGCACGGGGCAGGTCTCCTTGGCGCAGCTGATGGCCGAGTTGCTGCAGGTGCAGCGCGTGCACTCGTCGAGGTGGAACTGGCTGCCGGAGTTGTGGAGGACAGTGCCGAGCATGCAGGCGCCGCGCGGTGGTAGCATGTACTTGCCGCTGCCTGCAAGTCAGATGGTGCGGTTTGGTTATGTTGGTTTTGGGGTTTGTATGAGGGTGGCTGGTTGGGTGTTTTGGGGGGTTCGGGTGTCGAGGTGTTTTCGTGGTGGGATGGGGTTTGTGGGTGTGGGGAATCGAGGGAGGAATGAGAAGGGGTTTGATTGAGGTTGTTTGGTTAATAAAGGAGAAAAAGATATTTTTCTTCTAGTTGCTGTGATAGTTTTTTTTTTTATATGCATGTTAAAAGAGACCCGTAGGTTAAAAAGTTTTTGCGTTTTCGAAGTATCTTCGTATAGAGAATATTTTTAAAAAGTATAATAAATTTCAACGGATTAAATCTTAAATATTAAGCTGTAATTAAACTTTTTTTTAGAGAACCATTAAAAACTTTATCCAAGTCTTAAAATAGGCCTTGAAGATAGCTCCCTTGTTTTTGCTCATCGAACGCGTGACTCAGCTAAGTGTGTTATTTTAGAATGATTTTTCATTCTTAGAATGCTCCAGGCTGATTAAGACGAGCAATTTTCTCAGTCGCCCACAAGTGAATCACCGCAAAAACGCCTATATTTTTACACCAAGCCCCTCCAAACCCACCGAATCCCTCGAAAAAAAAGTCCCCTAAACACCGGCAAAATAAAAATCCAAAGAATATACCTTTACACCTCGGACAGCATTCGCCTGGCTCCTGAACGATCCTCGACACAGGACAGTGAAGAACAGGACAGGCCTTTTTCGCGCAGGTCAGCCTGCCCTTGCTACACCTGCAGGTGACGCAGGGATCCTCGGTCGTCATCACGGAGCGCTCCTCCGTCACTTTTTGTCCATTAACGTAGCAACCTTTGGAACAATGCGATAAAGCGTTTTATGGCCGCGTAAATTTTCAGTTGGAGTGGGTAGCTGAGTCTATACGTCGATACTAATTTGTTTTAAAAGACTCCGCGCTTGCTTTTAGCCATAAAAGAGCGTTTGATGGCCGGGCGTTAAAAAATACAATGTGCGTTGTATAAGGATAACATCAATGTAGAGAATAAAAGTGTAATAAAGTCGCTCGTAAAGTGATAAGAAGAATAAAGTTCTCGATTAATTTATTGATTTTAATTGTTAGTTTAATGAAAATAGAGGACTAGCGGATGCTAACCTGCACAAGTTGGACAGCACTGACCAGGCGCCGGTGGGGTAGGGTTGGCACAGGGGGTGTAGCATCGGAGCTTCGATTCCGTGATAACGCCAGCGTTACACGTGAATATCCTGCAGGGATCGTTTGGCTCTGTCCACTCCGTGCCGGATGGATGATGAATGTTGTTGTTTACGCATCCTGAAAGTAATGTTTTAATATACACTTTGTAATAATTTAATGTAGCCCTCGCATTTTATAATAATTAAGAAATAAGTGTATCCCAGGCAAAGGAAGAATCATTCAACTGTCGTCACTGCGATCTTCACATACCCATCCAACCAACTCTCTTCCCAACTCACCAAAAAAATTCTAAACTATTCCAGAGCTAAATCAACGAACAACACTTTCAATGAAATCCTCCCTTCTCCCACCCACGCAGCAGCCACCTCGATTCACTTTTATCGACTGCCTCGCTGTCTCCCTACAATGCGGCTTCGTCAAACGCTCCCCCTATCTCTTCCCACTAACTATATTCACACATACTCAAACGTCCATCCATCGGCCGAGGAAACAATTATTGCAACGCTTCGAGCAGAGCGCGCACAAAGAAGGGGCCGTTGAGCTCGTTTCTCTCACTCTCTCGCGAGCGGGTATGCATATATAGGGCCGCCATAAATCTTACGTCACAATTAGCATAATTAATGCGCCGATAAGCGCGCGCCGGCTGAAGTTCGCCGCGTGTGTTTACGTGCTGCTTATTTGGAGCGATGCTGCGACTCTGTCTTTTTGGATTCTAGAGGATCGCGGAATGCGGAGGAAGAGACGTTAGCTTATGTGTAGCGACTGATCAATCGAGAAGACGTTATGGCTTGTAAGAAGGAGCCGGCATGATTGATTTTACGACTGTTTTGAAGAGCGCACTGGTCGCGCGTATTCATTTTTTTTCTCAACGATTAAGACGAGGAAAACGAAGATAGCGGCGCGCGTCTTTGAAGTCTCGGCGGCGAAGCCGCGCGCGATCCAGACGCGCGGGAAGTTTCCTCTATGAAGTGGTCAGAGCGACGTTAATGCTCGTGTACGCGTCCGCTTCGATATGTACCGGATAGATTCTAAATAATTTAAGACGCGCAAAGCGACGGCCGATTACATCTCTAAGCGTCGTTATAAAACTCACAAATACCCTCGTCCAGCCATCGTTCCCCAAGCCCCGCAGACAGCCTCTCTCTCTCCTTCCCCCCTGCAAATCAGCCCGGCCGTAAAATTACTCTTTGACACAGAGCGAGAGAGCAAGAGAGAGAGAGAGAGAGAAGAGCAGCATATCCGCTGGCCGGCACTTAATGCCCCAGTCGGCCCATCAGGCGTAATCGTTCATTCAATATAACCGATTACAAATTGGCTTCCGATAACCGATCTTGCGCTTGCACTTGCCGGGGCCGATCGGGCCGTATGGCGCGTATGGTCTGGCGCCAGCCTTCTTGCACGCACGGCTGGGCTCGCCGACACGTGTAATCCGCGTTCGCGCCGCCGCGAGCGCGGAGCCGCTATTTAAACGCCGGGAAAGATGGGCTGAGGTGGAGGAGAGGAGAGGATGAAAATGTACGTACAGACGAGGCCTTTGTGCGCGGCTTTTCTCACGGCGTGACCGGAGCTCGAGCGCATTAGCACAAGGGTGTGTGTAGGTCGTGCGGCGCCAGGTCGGATTATGATGGGCGCATTGTTGAGGGGGGAGGGTTGTACAGTCGTTGGAGGAAGGTTGGGAGGAGGAGGTGGAATTTAATATGGAGTTTATGGGTGAGGGGTTAGGGGGGTGAGGTGGTTTGGTGGAATTTCGTTTGTTGGTTTTGGTGTGTTGGGAATGATTTTTAGGTGTTGTTTTTTTTGTTTGGTGGGATTTGAGGTTGAAGGAGGAAATGGGAATAATGTTAGATTTTAACTTTATGCTTGGGCGTCTGACTAGTTACGGCCATTATCTACTTGGCTTTAAATTAAAAAATTAAGTTTTAGAGACATTGTTTTTACTAAAATTAAGTTTTGATTGATTTATGTTATTTAGGGGTGTGCATCTTATTTTTTAAGAGCTTGAATTATTTAAATGTCCAAAATAGTATAGATTAATCATTACAACGGATTCTAATTACAAATTCTGTAATGTACTGTAGTTTTAAAATATTTTATTAACTTGAAAAATTAAGCATTATTTTCCCAAATTTATCTAGAATCAACAGAACAAAATTAAAGCCTGAAGCACTCTTAAAAATCTATCAAGATCTACCAAAAAAACCTCAACACCCCACTCTCCAACCAAAACCATATCACTAATAAAGCTCAAAACAGCGAACTTGAAAACCATCCCAACTTTCCCAACCGACTGTACCCCCTCCCTGTCCTTAAAATAGTAGGCACACACGCAGCTCATACACCTCAGGCTCTCAACCGATACACACACTCACACAGAAACACAGAGAGCCAGACCATACACATACACCCAACCCGATGAGTCATGATCGTCGAGCAGTACCTTTGCACTTCTGGCAGCACTCCTCCTTCCTCGGCTCGAGCAGCATGTAGCAGCCCTCGATGCTCGGGCAGTGCTGCTTCAGGCACTCGACGAAGCCGTTCTGCAACAGGAAAAAAACAAAAGACCCCGGAGAGATCAGCGCACTTACTTCCATAGCAAAGCAAAACACTGTATACACCGTACACACACATATATATATATATATATACGCGCCGGTCGTTACGCGCCGCGAGAGAAAGAGCGAGCCGAGGTCCTTAAATAATACCGCTCGCTCTGCGAGGACGGCCGCGCCGATGATGGAGAGCGAGCGAGCAATCTGTTATTGATTATATAGGCGATCGGGAAGTTAATTAATGACCGCGCGCGACCTCAAGGAGAGTCGTTAAATGCTTTGTTTATGCCGTATTATAATACGGCGATGTGTGCACGCGAGCGTCTACGTTGTGTACCCGCTCATTGCGAGACTTTTTTGTCTTGGGTGATTTTTCGAAGAGTAGAGCGATGAGGTGGGCTTCTAAAATCCAAGTGGCTAGGGCGATGGAGACGTCGCTGATTCTAATAAGGTTGTTAAGCCCTCTTGGTAGCCCGACCGGGAGAAGAAAATCGTTAACGGCGATTTAAATGCTAATACGCGACAAGAGAGAGAGAGAGAGAGAGCTCAAAGGATCGGTTTTACGAGCGCGTCCTTGAAGGAGAGCGCGCCGAGAATATTGCGGAGCGCGCTGCTTTTTACGAGCGCAATTCGACACGCGTTGATTTGGATGAATTTAAGAGAGATTTATCGGCCTGTGGTTTTTAAACGTTGCGGAGGGGTTATTGTATAGCTGAATTAATTAGGAGTTTTCTGGTGTTTTTTCCTGTATACTATCGCTCGAGCGAATGTCTCACTAATTGGTATTCGGAATGTTCGACCGGTCCCGGAGTCAATAATCTTCAAAACTTTCAAAACAATCATCGCCCACCTACCGATATCCCTTAACCCAGCTCTCTCCCCAAAATGCCAAAACATCAAGCACCCAACAACAAGCGCAAATGAAAACGCATCAAACCCGCTTAACACGCGCGTGCCGCCAATCAAGCTCTCTCTCTCCTTCTCTCTCTAGAACGTGATCTTCGGCTGACTCGAATGATCGATCGATCGGCCGCTCTCCCGATCTATAACCGCATGCTCGCAACAATAACAAATAATTATGTCACAGGCGCGCGCGCGGCTGTCTATATACTTGCTTTCCCTCTCTCCTGTCTCTCTCTCTCTTATTTTTCTATGTATCTCGCGCGAGTTCGCATGCACGACGAAAACAAGAAACGTCATGAGACCCCGATGCCGCGCGCCAAGTGATGAGTCAATGAACCAGCTGCTGCGGCTGCTGCGTGCTGCTTGGGAGATAGAGATAAGTCCGAGAGCAGGCGGCTTTTACCGATGAGCCTGCTGGGGTTTTCAGGGAGGGGAGTGGTTGGTTAGTGTGATGGTTTGGTGGTGATTGGTTTGGTGGGTGGTGAAGGTGAGGTTTGAATGGATTGTTTGGGTTTGTGTTTTGGTGTGTATGATTTGATTAAAGAATGGTATAATTAAAGTTTTTTATGGTTATTAGATTATGAGAAATTAGGTCGGGTATGGTTAGGCTTGTAAACGAGAACAAATAAAAAATGCCTTTACTCAGCCAATTGAATAACTAGGTAAACAGTCAACAATAAAATGAACATTGATTCAGTATTAATATCTGTTTATTTATCGTTGCATTTGTAACAATAAATGAATAAAAATATTAAATATAATATAGTTAGTACTGTCGCATGAGTAAAACCGATGAAAGCAAAAATTAAAACCGTTATCAAAGAAAAAAGCGTCGCAAAACTTTTTAATCCACGCGTACAGTACAAAAATAATTCGTAAAATCGTTAATATATTATGAGCAATTAATTAATTAAACTCAATTAAGGTCAATTCTCATCCGGCCCACAAATTTCATGTCCAACCGAACTAAACATTGTTTCTTTCTTGCGGCATCTCTTCACGTTACCCCATCAATCTTTACAAAAATAAAATAAGTAATCTTTCATCCCTCCATCCCAAAAGAGCCGATTCTCTATATTATCTCCATAACACACCTTTCCCCACTCAAAACCAAAAGCCACCGCAAAAACCCCCAACCCATAAAAAAAATCGGCAAGCTCAAACGGCGGCATCGATCCCTCTAAACAAACAATCAAACCTCCACATATCCATCTTGTTTATCCAGCTCCCGCGCGCATAACCTAATTGATATTTCATCGGAACAATTGAGCAGCTCGCAACGCAGCTGGCCGGTATGCGAGATCGCGTAATGATCCTTCGTAAACGATATAAACGAAGCCGGGCCGCGCGCCGCGTGGGCCTCGATATATATACATATACATGTCGATCTTTGACCGCTCGAAATCCTCGCTCTATAAAACGGCCGAGCGGGATGAATATAATTGGGAGCATCGGAAATGTTTACTGGTCGGAGTTGCGGGATGCCTGGCATTGTTTGCTGTTAACTGTGTTGTGGTGGATTAGAGGCGATGTTATGAGGTCGCGATTGGTTTTGGTGTGTGAGTGTTGCGGTTGGGAGTTTGAGAGGTTTGGTTTTGGATGATGTTGCGTGAATTTAATTTTTATGGTGAGAATGAAAAATTAAAGATTTTCACTAGAAAATTAATAAGATTGTTTTCGAACGGTAAATGTTACAGTGTATAAGAGCGGAGTAGATAAATTATTAATTTCCGAGGCAAGAGTATACGTGGAATTACGGGAAATCGGCGAAGTTAGACGGCGTCAGTGCACAGATAAGAGACCGGCGCGCAATGTTTGTGCACGCATTAAGATCTTTTCTATTTGAACTTTTCTGACTTACCTTGCATATGCAGTTGAAGCACTTTGTATTTGGTATCTTGTCGACGGTGAAGTCCTCGCCTTCAACGTCGCAGGTTTCTCGGCTACCTGTGAGCAAACAAAATTACAATACATTAATATACTAAATTAACATACAATCATAAACAATTAATAATAACATTCGCAGTACGCATGCTTCCAATCCTACCCTAAACACATCCACATCACCCCAATCGTATAACCACTTAGACTCACGTATCACATCTCCGCAGCCTCATCCATAAAACCATAAACTCGCCCATCCCACCCAGCCCAAAAATACACAGGCACACACTCATCGCTATTACAAAGATCGAGAAGCGAATCAAAGCGTAACGCTCGTCGCATTAGCCCGCGATTTGTCATCGCCATCCCGAATCCGCTACACCCACGCGCTCGTGTAACTAGTCATCGCCTCCCCCCTAACAAAAACTTAGCTCTTCCGCTGCCCGTGACTCATCGGCTAGAGCTGGGTTATACGGAGGGGGGCGAGGAGATACAGAGAGCCGAAATCGCGTATCTACTTCTTCGAGGGTTCGCGCTTCTATTTCTGAACGAGGGATGGGGGTGCGGATTGAGAATGGATAGATCTGAATGATTGTTGAGGGTGAGTTGCGCGATTAAATCATCGTCTCTCTGTGATTTCGCTCGCTCATTCACGGGTTTCGAAGTCGTCTTTATTCAGACACGCGTTCGATATAATTTTTATTAGGCGTAATAGTCACCGTATAATATTTTTTCAATACCATCGATGCCGTCTGGCAAATCAAAGCGACATTTAAATCCGCTCTTCTCGGAGATCGAGATAGCGAAGCAAGGAAAGATACGAGAATAGTCGAGAGAGTGACGATCGATTCCGCGAGATACAACCTTATCTCGCTCTCTCGCGACTTGTTTGAACAATTCGCTCCTGTCGCGATACACAGACACGCTTCCAACAAGTGTCTCAAGAGTCGCGTGCTCCAGTACAGTTGTGAGAAAATTCGCGAGCTCGATGATTTTTTCTCGCGCTCGCGCAGACAAGTCGGCTGATAAGGCTCGCTTTTAATTTGCTTTTTGAAAATATCTGCACCGGGGGGATTAATTGAAGTGTCGGGGTGTAATCGCCTGGCTGCGTTTGAAGTTTCGCTTTCGATTATGCTAGATAGCAGGGATTGTAAAGATATCTGCTAGTGTTTTATCGTTTTAATGGCTTTCGATTAGATTTACGGCTTTGTTGGTACTATGTATTTATGAGCTTTTGATGGACAGTGAGTTAAGTAGGCCCAAATTAACTAGTTAAGTTCTGCTTAGGGCCTAACGAAATTATTTCTTCTTAAGTCAATCAAGCAGATATTTTCCTCTCGCTTTGACAAACGACATTCCGCCTGACTTTAATAAAAGCTGACATCCGTGAAAATGTAGGTCTCGAAAATGACAGTAATGAAGTCGTTATGAAAACTTAATTAAAATAAATACCGGCATACATCTACTTAAATTAAGCCGTGAAATCCCGCCGTCTAACGCAGCGAAATTCCACGTGTGCGCCTTTTTTTTTCATCCCGCAGCACATAAACTCTACCAACACCCCGAGCAAAAAAAAGCCTCGGTACGCAACGTGTACGCGCGTATGTATATCGATAATCCACGAGAATTTCGCACTTACGCAATCCGCTCGCACGTAACATCGAGGCGCGCGTATAATCGATTTTCCACTATCGCGCAAAATAAACAGATCGTTCGCCTGTGCGCGTAACGATTTTTTTTTCTCGTGGACAGGTACGTGCTCGCGCGTGTATGTATGCGCAAAAGTTTCTCTAATCTGAATCGCGGAGAGATAAGGATCTTGTGCGTCCGTGTCACGAGTGCTGGGGAACGGGCCGAGTTTCACAGCTGATTTGCAATTATTTTGCAAGTGCGCGCGCGCGCGGTCCGGTCTAATTTGCGTTTGTAAAAGGGAGGTGAGGGGTTTTTGCGTCACTGTGGGTTTTTCGGTGGTGTATTGGATTGTGGTAAGTAAAGGAAGTGGTGATTGGTGATGAAGGTGAGGATGAAAAATTTTGTGAACTTTTGTGAGCTGGCGCATAAAATGAAGATTTGGAAAATTTGGTATGATTGGAGAAATAGGCATCCGATGTGGAAATACCTTAGGATTTTGTTAGGGATTGCCCGTCGGATTCTGGTCTGATTTTGTCCATCTCTTATACACAGTGTCTTATGTAAAACTCGGGGATTTCGACAGAAACGTGAGATTTCCCGATAGGAATCCTGGGGCGAAATCCTATGTGATTTCTGCACGGGGTGTGCCTCACTACTACAATTGGCATGTTAACGTTCTAGTTAACGAGGGTGTCTGTAAGTGTAGTGTCATTAATTTTTCGTATAAACTTTTTCATTTATCAAATTATGATAGACTGTACACCCTTATGGAAAAGCTCTGCAGAATTTCTGCATAGTTTCTGCATAGTTTCTGCATAATTGCTGCGTAATTTCTGCATTATTGCTGCATAGTTTTTTGCATAATTTCTGCAGATTTTTTCACATTTTCTGCAGAATATTTCTGCATAAATTCAACAGAATATTTCTGC